>PVLD010004184.1:0-129400 GCA_004027595.1 Dinomys branickii | reverse complement strand
GACTAAATTTGCATGTCTGTATATGGGTCCATACATCTACAATTCGAAGATATCAATGGATAAAGCAACAACTACTGTTGAGACCATATCACCTTGTCTATAGATTAGTTGTGATTGTACTATTTTCTATGATAATGGGTGTCTGTTTGTCAATATGTTTTTATACTTTTATGTTTCTAAAATAAATAAAAAAAATCTTTAAAAACAAAAAAGGAAGAAGAAAAATAAACAAAGACAAAAAAACGCATGCCTCCCTAACAACCACCAACATTTACTTCTTGACATTTGCTCTAGAAGACCTTGAGGCAGAATATTTTGGTGACCTTCATACAGCTGTTTATATCATATAGATATGCTGATAAACTATTTCAAGTTAATTTATGATTGCTTTGTATTATCAATGATCAACAAAAAAAAAACAAATCAGCCCTGATCCTTCACCCAACCCAGATGGTTACTCATCCCTCAGGTTCCCCCATACTAAAGCCCCATAAGATTCAAGTATTAGGGACCTCACACTGGGTAAGAGCAGCACAGAGAAGAGCTATGGTGTCAGCTCCAAGGCCCGGGGGTTACCTCGGAACCCCTGTGCACCTGAGGCTGCCAGCTGTAGAGATGATGGAGAAGCTATAAACAAAAAGAGCTGAAAACATCAAGGCTTCAATTGCTGGGGGCAAGAAATCTCTGAGGTCAAAGTTTTAGCAAAAGAACCGAGTCAGAATGACATATACCAAAGAATCATTAAAAGGAATTCTTGCTGGTTGTGGGAGTGTATACCTGTAATCCCAGTATTTGGGAGGCTAAGGCAAGAGGATGGCTTCCAGTTCAAGGCCAGCATGGGCTACATAGTGAGTTTAAGGTCAGCCTAAACTATATAGCAAGACTTTATCTCAAAAAAAAAAAGGAGGAATTCCTACAAGTACATTAGCATTTTCCAATTCTTATTAACAGTAGGAAATTTTGTGACATAGCTTCCCAAGTCATCAGTGCCATACCAAACCTTAAGCAATGACTAATACACATTAGACAATTAATTGTTCAATTAAAACAATTTTGCAACAATCTCCTGCATTATATTGAAATCTGCATCAAATCTCAACCCCATCTAAAAGTGTTGTCCAGTATCTCTTTGCCCTTTGTCTTTTCTAGGATTCTGTTCCCTTAATGCAAATCTTATTTAAATTCTAACCACTTCAAAAAAAAAATTCTAACCACTTCAAAAGTTCAGATATGATAATGAAAAGTGGGTGGCAATTAAGTTAAGGTACCCTAAACATACACATTGATTGTACAAGAGAAATTAAACCATATGGCTGCAAGCCTAAAAGCAACAGGTTCAAAATTCAACATAAATTCAGAAGTAGCAGGCCAAACCATTTGAAAGTGGCAGTCACAGTATAAAAGTCTTAAATCTGCTTTTCCAGAGAAAATAATAGAGTTCTCCTTTTGGCATTTTTAAGAGAGGATGAATATATTGAATATGATAAAATATGTCTAACAAATAATAATACAATGTCTTTAAAATATGATTTTTATTCTTATTTTCAAATATTTGTCGTAATATATTTTGGAAAACAATTCAATAAAAAAGAAATTCATAGCCACTTTTTGTAAATAACAGCTTTGAGAATGGAAGGAGGGATGAAAATTGTTTACTATGTGTGCTGCCAAAGCAAGCACAGGAATGGCAGTTTTATTATTAATAATGAAGGTTGACTCTCTAAGCAATAAAATAATTTTTCTTAGTTATGTAGCTAATGACCCAAATCAAATTTAAATATATCTGAGTCTAAAATTGTTCTTTTCCCAAAGTAAACATTGCTGAAGTGATAGTGAAATTTTGGTTGGTCCCTGGAACACATTAAAATAAGTGCCATAGTGGCTTGTCTTGTACCCTCTCTCCTCACATATCTTTCTCTGATACGTAAATCTCAGTATGTTCAATTTAGCATTTGAACACTGAGAATTAAAATTGTCATATAAGCACAGATAATTTTAGGCTTCACTTACACGGTACCTTTCTCCTGTAATTCAATTTATTTGCAAAATGTTTTAACACACATAATGTTTAACAACAACTCAAACTGAATGTTTTACTCATATCCAAAATGATTTGCATTTCAGCTTCTTGTTATATTTACTTTTGGCGAAATGTAACTTTCTAAACAGATATAAAACTAAAGCGTTTCTTCAAAGGTTGGAGTACTTGTTGGTTATCAGTAGTCTGTAGGAAAAAACAACAGATAAATACAAATTCATGTTTTTATCAATAAGATTTTATTAGTTTTATGTGCAGCTAAGTGCCAAAGCATCAAGACTCTGGATGTTATTGAGTGGATCAGGTAGAAATGATAGTTGGATTTTATTCTTTAGCAAGTGATGGACAGGGTCATGTAATGTGTGAACACCCACTCAAGGTGTGCTTGCCTAACACAGAGGTCTTACAAGACCATCCACTACTTAGATAATATGGGTTTTTCTTTCTAACTTCAGTCTTTTTCCTCCGCTTTTCAACCACCACTCACTCACATGTCCAGAATAAGAAAAATTGACTCCTCTTTCTGGAAGGAAACTCCTATTCTTTTATTGTATGACATCTGTTCCGCATAGTTGCGATGGTGCTTTTGAAGCTCCCCTCTCCACTAGAAGATTACATGCATGAATTTGAATAGCTGAACACTGGAAGGGACCAGCCCAGCACACTCTGTTGAATTGTCCCTTAGCTTCTCAGGCAGTTCAAGTGCTTTTGAAAAGAGCGGAATAAAGTGGCTGCTGATTAAGCAGAGGGTTTGACATGGGAATAGGTTTGTCAATTGTTTGAAAGTCACACTGCACAGACTACAACTTTTAATATGTAAATGTGTGACACAAATACAGCAGGACACAATAGGATGCAAATGATTGAGACAGTGACAAAGGACAGCCTAAGCTTTGTTCAGCAATAAAAAGAAACATATATCTGGTGTCAGAGAAGGTAATTTGAAGTGTTTGATAAGCACTATGTGTTTAATTTGTGAATCCAAAATTTTTAGTTTTAGTTTTTATAAACATTTTTTCCTTAACCATTTTCAGTTTCTGAATAAAATTTATAAATGTAGACTTTGTCAATTTAGTTTCCCTGAAAATTTCTGGGTAGGATAGGTTGAGTTGTTACATAAGAAAAATCAACTTTTGTAGTATATCAGCAGATCAGTTCAACTTGCTGACCAAATGGTTCATAAGAACAATGCCTTGCTGACCAGTTTGATTACACCACTGTGGTGCTGACACACAGAAGCAGCTTGCCTGTTGGGGAGTATCTAAGTTACTTTTCTCTTTGCGGAGACAAAATGCCCAACATCCACAAGTTAAGGGAGGAAAGGTTTATTTAGCTCTTAATTTGTAGAAGTTTAAGTTCATAATTGTCTGGCTCCAAGGCAAAGTGGCATATCCTTACACCCTTAGCCCCAGCATTCTTAATCCTAGCATCCAAAAAAACCCTATGATTGGGTGAGGCTTTGGGGGAACATTTGCTACAAACCATAACAAGGAGAAAAGAGTAAGATTCACCACCAGTTGTTTTACTGATCAAGTTTGATTTGTTTCTAATTAAGTAAATAAGTAAATAATGACCTTTACTCCAGGAATAAAATATTTAAATACTTGTGTCTCCAAGCAGCTAAAATATTAATCAAAAGATCTGATGACACTATTTGTCATGATCACAATTTATATTTCAAGATTAAAATAATTCTAGAAATTAGAAAGGGAACAGAAAAGAAATATAAAAAAAGAAAAACAAGCAGATTACTCACAATAACTAAGGTAAGGAATCAAACGAAAAGTCCATTAACAAAAGCAAGGAAAAATTAAAATAGCATACATACACAATGCAATGTCACTCCTCCTCACAAAGGAGGCCCTTTGTGGCAACATGGGTGAACATAAAGGATGTTATTCTTCAAGGTGATTTTTTTAGCAATCAAGTCTTTCAACTTCTGGTTGCCCTTCCCTTTTTTCTTAGCCAACAGGCAGCATAAATGATACCTGTAACTTCTACCCACTATTCTGCAGAGTCAGTGTCCCCATTTAGGTGTAAGGTAGTGGCACAGTAACAGTTCCCTAGCTGGACAACCGTTTTGTAGCAGCAAATATACACAATGGGAAAAAAACATGAATCTTTGGCAGAAAGCTAAAATCTCTTCTGAGAGAAAAAAAAGGCATTGCATAGATATTGCAATTATTATGATCAAATAAAGATTCATTTTCTTGAAAATGACTGTGCATAGAAAATACATGACTAAGAGGTAACAACTAAACTGCAGAAAAATACATTATTTGAAATATAAACATCATCAGCTGTGGGTGGCAAATCCACATAATAAATCTTCATGTGAATGTGGATTGGCAGTGCTTGTCTTCTCTCAGCCAATCCTGACTGATGTCCTTTGATTTAGGACACTAACTCTACTACAGTACAAGGGAAATTTTGTTCCCCAAGCTGCTGTGCTTTCATGTGGGGTTTCTTATGGTGGGAAAAATGAATTTTGACTATTACAAATCAATTCCAAAGGGATTTTAGATTTAGAATTCACACACACACACATGGTCGCACACATGCGCCAGTTGATTAATGCGAGCACTTTAAAACTAAATACTTCCAGTCATCAAAAGGCATCGTAAACAAAACCTAAACAAACCACAGAGCACAACACAACTGCAAAATATATAACCAGCATTTATGGAAATGTCCTACCCAACCATAAGAAAAAAGGCCATATTGCAGTAGAAATGTGGACAAATAAACCTATGTAATTTTACATTGGAATAATTTCTTCAAAAGAGAATATTGTCTTACCATGTAAGCATATAAAAAGATGTTTAACTTCTTCAGACATCTGGGAAAATGAAAATTCAAGCCACAAAGAGATACCTGTACATGTATACTGATGGTCAAAGCTAAAAACATCAAACAAAATGAAATACTGGTAAAGATGCTGAGCAACTAGAACTCTCACTGAATGTTGCTGAAATTGAAATGGTGAGAACATTGTGGAATTCTGGTAGAATCTACAAAATCCAAACATATATATGCCTTGTGATTCCCAAGCCCACTCCTGTGTATTTGAATGAAATTCATAGATGTATAACCCAAATAACATATATAAAATTGTTACCACAATACTATTTCTAATAGCCAAAGACTGGAAACAGCCCAAATGTATACCAAAGTAGAATAAGTAATAATTTCTGTTATATGGATACAAGGAATTATATAGAGAAATGAAAGTAAATAAAATACTACTGCACATAAATAAACATTACGAGTTAGTTGTTCAGAAAAATGTCAGATAGAGAATCTATTTTATGACTCCCTTAAGGTATAGTTCACAAACAAGAGGAAACTGCGAGACTAATTAATGTATGAAAATATGCGGGAACTTGAGGATTAATATTCCATTTCTTTATGATTACTGGTTACATGCAAGTATTTAGTATGTAAAAATTAATTAAGGTGCATGCTTAGAATTTATGTGCTTTTATGTATGCATACTATACTTAACAAAAAGTTTACATTTCAAAATGACACACTGATCGAATAAAATTATAGATCATTGCTCTGTCTGAGGTCAGAAATCTAGAGCTTACAGCACCAGGAATACTACTAGTATCCTGAGTGTACTATTTGTAATCTAAAACTCTATGACATATTTATATCTTATACTTTCTGTGCTCCTGTAATGGATTATTATAAACTGAATAGCATATAAACAAAAGAAATGCATGTCTCACAGTTCTAGAGGTTGGAAAGCCCAAGACCAAATCACCAGCAAGTTCAACATCTAGTGCGTTCACATTTCCATGGACAGGTAACTTCTCACTGTGTCCACATATTTGAAGCATTGGAAAGGGATCATTGTGTCTCTTTTATAAAGGCACTAATTCCATTCATTAAGACATTGCCCTCATGATTTTCACCTCCTAAAATTTCCACAACTCAATACTATCACTTTGGCACTTAGGATTTCAATATACGAATTTTGAGGAAAATAAATATTTTGATCATAGCACATTATAAATTTCCATTTTATTAATAACTAAAGGATTCTTTTTCTCTAGGTAGAGAGACTCAATATCCATTACAAGACATAATTTCTTTGGAAGTATTTGCATGGCCTTCCAAGAAATCAAAGTAAAATAAAATTTAGTAGAATAAAATCTGATCCTAAGTTGGGAACCACTGGTTTCAATATTTAATAGTTAAATATAGAATTGCTGTTTATGACAACATGATATTAATAACAGCAAATACTATGGAGGAAACAAAATACACATTTTTGACCACAAAAATTTGAAAAAACCTGTGTAACATTTTCACAAGTTTCTTATTCTTTGCGTACAAGCCAAGCAACAAATATATCTTATAATATCTCATGATGGAAAACTACAGTAATTCAATTAAAAATGCCTGGAAATGCCATGAGCTAAATGACTGCACACCAGCTCAGCATTCCAAAAGACTCTGGGTATTGGTATAATAATTAAAAATGCTGAGAGTGTTTTATATTAGATTAAAGATCACAGTTACTGATGTGTTGAAAGTTCATTTGAGGTTTTTACAAGTTTTTGAGCCAAGTTTATTTTTTGAACTTGTGTGTCTAAAGACTTCCATTGCTCCAGAACTCTGCTGAATCTTTTAAAAGCATAGACATTGTTCAACTAAAAAATAGGTCTCATGGCATAAGACAGTTTTTGTTTTCTGTGTTCCCTCACTCATTCATCCAGCCAGCCAGAGATCTCCTTGTAAGTGCTAGGTGTGGTGTTCAAAGCTAGACACAAGGAGAAAAATAAATGATAATCCCTGTCTAGAGCACCTCCTGTAATAAGATTCATACTATCACATAATGGGAAGAGTTACAGCGGAAATTAAAACACCAGTGAACATCATGGTTTTTTCTTTTTTCTTTTTTTTTTTTTTTTTTGCGGTACTGGGGATTGAACTCAGGACCTTGCACTTGCCAGGCAGGCACTTATTCCACTGAGCTATATCCCCAGCCCTAAACATCATAAATTAAGTCATTCTTCCTCGAGAGTTATGTTTCCATAGTAACACTTACTGAGTGTTTGCTGTGTGTCAAATAAGATTGATCCAAGTACCCAATGTCAGAAGGCTAATAATTCCCACCCCGGCTGTGAGGACTCAGGGCCCTCATGCTGGGCTATCCCTCTCATTTAACCAGGGAGCCACAGAAACATGGAGCGTGGTGGCTTAAAAATGACGCCCATACCTCAGTAGTGAAGATGATGAGCAGAGGTAAGTGTCAGTACGAGAATTACACTTGTTAGCACTGCACAGAAAAGTCCTTCCTGTGACATGGATATTCATGTTCTACATGCTCATGCAGTTTTGAGAGGCCTGGTCTCTCTCTGTCCATGCTGCCTTAGATTTACACATCAACCCGAAGGATTAAATGACTCATTTATTTCATTATGTCACCCTGTTAAAAAAAAAAAAAAAAGACGATTTCCTGCCTGCTCCGGCTCCTGCAGGGAAACTGCCTCTGAATTACTTGGCACCGTGGTCGTGCACAACGGGTTCCCTGCAGCCTGAGGTCATGGACTTGGGAGAAGGAGACAGTTTCCCCTTCAACATTGGCCTGCTTGCCTCTGATTTGGGCCCTGAGGTGCTGTACCTACAAAGCTGAATACCCAGCGGGAGGACCCCTCTCCCAATGGGCCAGGGTCACATTACCTCTCTGTTCTGCCTACTTTCTGAATCACTCTGTCTCTTTCAGTTTCCATATCTTTTTCCCTAGCTTGCCCTCCTGTTCCCTTCTGCAAATCCACCCCTTCCTGCCTTCAAGGGCTTCCTTTATGGTGCTGCTTTCCCTATAAAACAAAACTGAGGAAGTACACACAGCTGAACTTTGAAGGGTTGCTTGAGATGGTTGCAATGCTGTGCGAGGCAACTGGGAAATCAGCAGCCTCCTCCAGATAAGAAGGTCACAGATGTGCAGGCGCTGCCCTAGAGTCACAAAGGATCCTGCTAAGATCTCTGGGTACTGGGAGGATTCTCCAGATGGGCAGCAGTAAGCTTTCCCACCACTCTATGTGGTCCTACCCTCTAGGAGCACTTGGGCATACACCACTGGTGCAGCATGGAGAGGTTGACAGCAATGTCTGCCTTTGTGCATTCTTCACACCGCTGCCTCTTGACACAAGGGTGGCACTAAGTGAGAATTAAATTAATTTCATGAAGGTGTAAACAGCAGCCATAATAGAGTCTTACATTACTTATTCCCTAACTGAGGCTTTTGCTACCCTATATTTACTCATGAATATTCTCCAGTCTTTTCTGAAGGTAACAACGGTATTTCTGCTTCCAGCACACCAGGCTCGGGGCTCCCACCCCACAACTCAGTGTCCAGGGCAGTGTCACCGCCGGCCCAGCCCAGGGAGATCATCACATCACACTTGAGAAAAGGCCTCCAGCAAATGAATGAGTACTAAGCACACCATAAAAAGAGAAAGGTTAAACTGTATTTAAATACACCTATGATGTCATATGTATTCATCAGTACCAACAGCTGAATCCTGAGGAGCAGGACATTATACAAATAAAGAATTGAGTTTGCATGTAATGGCAGCTGCAGACATATGTTTGCCCTGGATTCAGAAAAAGAAATAAATAAAGAGCAAATACCTAGAATATGTGATCAGACAGCACAATTGGTCCCGTTCCTTGGCCAGTATCTATTCTTCCATAGCTGTGGAGTACTCCTCAGCATTTGAATCTCCCTTGTAAAGCATAAATAGAAATAAGTTCATTATTAAGTTACAAAGATGAAAGCCATGTTTGAAATTTTCATAAGTAATTATATCACTGTCCCCTTGCAATAGTGAATGATATTCAGTGATTTTCCTACTTTAAACAATTAAATGAATAAAAATCACTTAAATATTATGCTAATTCTTTTAAAGAAAGAAAATGAAACATTCTTTTAAAAATACAGAATGCATTTCAAATATAAATCTGCCCGTGTTACTTTGCCACATACCCCAGTTTACATTCTAAATATACTGTATAACTTGGCCCACATATTTACAGTGAATATTTGGTACTATTTAAAAAGTTATTTTAATAAGCATCAGCAAGTGGTCTCTAAGAAGAGGTAATGTGAAAGAAGGTCTCATGATGTTTTCCTTTCCGGATAACACTTTCAGAGTTTGTATTGAATAATTGCAGGCAAGTATCCTGGCTTGAAGGAAGTCCTTGTGTGGTTCTGTGTAAGGATGATTGTAGCATTTATAACAGACGGTGAACTGTATAAGGAACAGAATTTTCAATCCATTAGTTTCCTCCAAATGGCAAATTTTATTTGTGTGTACATTTTGCTTTTCATATAGGGTGAATAATTTCCCATAATCCTAAACTATTCCTCAACATGTCTACAAAGTGTGTATATTGTTATGAGACAACATTTCTGTTAAATCAAGGTTTCTCTCCCCATTTTTTTTTTTTTGATGTTGGGTTCCCTTGATTGGATAAAAAGAAAAGTAAGGAGCTGTCAATCTGTTTTCTTTTCAGGTCTTTTCTGTTCCTTTTGAAATTAGTTTCAGCCTGCTTTTTGTAGCATTGTAACCAGCCTGACCTAATTTAATTACCATGACTTGTGTGGTTTAAAGATAAATACTTTTATTCAGTTAGTCTACTTTGTGTATGTCTCTCCCTTTCATACAACTCTCTATATTTTAGCATGCAAACCCCTTGTTATTTCCGCTTTTTAAAATTGGGCTAACAGAGTTGGTTTTTTGTTTTGTTTTGGTTTTTACTAGTGTCTATATTCACAAATTTCCTTTGATGCCACGTTTGCTTTCTCTGTCCTTTGCTGTATCTTATTTGTGTGCTGGGCATTGTGGGCCTTTGTAGGATCCAGACTAAACATTCTTTGACGGGAACCACATAGCATCACTGCTGTATGTGTCTCTGTGCAGATCCAACTGCTCTCATTCAGAAACAGAGGGGGAAAGGAGACTGAAAAGAGCATGGAGAGGACTCAGGGCTTAGAGACACCGTACTTAACAATTCCAGTCCACAGAATGTACAGCCAGGCCCAGGAAAAGATTAGACATTCACTTCAGCTATTTAAAATGGAAAACCCATTTCTGTTATTCCAGATTCACTGCAAGTCTTGTAAGGGGAATGCAAACCATTTTACTGGTGCTTTCTTTCCAAGAAAAGAAAGCATAAAGGCTTTCACAGTAAAAGGGTCACGCTCTCTGGCTACTGCGCTATATGCTCTAATAAAATGATCATCATCATGGTAAGGCAGTGAGTCGGCAGCCGTGGGGGCTTGTGGGGGGTGTTAGATTGATTGGAGTTAATTTATTAACCCCCTGAGCTCACTTGATATGCACCGTGTGAGGGAGTCCTTTATTTTGCACAGAAAGGAACGTATGCTGAATACTTACTTAGAATACAACAAACTGTAAAATCAGAGTTGAGTCCTGAACAGATCAGGTCTCACTAAAGGTGTCATGTAGCCCTTCTCGCCCCTACAGACGCTCCTTAAAAAAAAATGTTCCCACAATGCGGTGCCTTCACAAACTGTCCCACAGAAAACCTGAATGGGGCCCATTCTGCCACACGCAATACCATCTGAAATGGCACAAAAACCTGCTGTTCCACAAAAGACTATTCTATTAAAAAAAAAAAAACTCAGAGAGAAAGAAATTCAAGAGTGCTGTTTCCCCTTACCAACTCTGTTTTGCTTGAGGACATGAAAAGATTTTTATCTTGCAAATGAAGTCAAAAAGAAATAATGATGAGGGCATCGTTAAGGAAAAAAGTGGTTTCCACTGTACCAATAATGTTGGATAATATTGTACCTTAAACAAACAGAGGGAGCCTATTCATAAACGTCAACAGCCAAAGCCCCTGCAGCTTGGCAGGGGAACAGCGTTAGTACCTCGGGTTTTGCAGTCTCGTAATGCATTATAATGGCCAAAACAACCATTTCCTGCCACACTGGGCTTTAGATGGTGATAAATCATTTTAAACTGATCATTAAAAATCAACACACATAAATAACAATGGAACAATGTCAAAAAATTTGCCACAAGAAGTCACAGTTAACATGAAGTTTAGTGTTCTTGTGCGACATCTAATTTGGGGAAACAGACAACTCTATGCCATAGGAAGCAATTTAGGGTTGATAGTGAATGCTTTTCCCCTCAAACATCCATGGCCTATATTCCTTTGTTCTCTAGTTATAAAATTTTACTGATATATTTTAGACATACTTAATGATAACTTCCATCGTAGGGAATTTGTACCTAAACATGATCTATCTTGCTTAATTTTCCAATTCCACTCCTGTCCCTTCACCTTCTTTTCTCCTGCTTATTTA
Source organism: Dinomys branickii (assembly GCA_004027595.1). Taxonomy (NCBI): domain Eukaryota; kingdom Metazoa; phylum Chordata; class Mammalia; order Rodentia; family Dinomyidae; genus Dinomys; species Dinomys branickii. The sequence continues at coordinate 118,010 of PVLD010004184.1, read as the reverse complement.
CAATTTTTTTTCTTGTCCCTTCCTTCATTCCCGCCCCCCCCGTTCCTCTGTCTAGTTGAACACTTTCTTCCTACTTCCCAATATCTATGATAAGTTTGGATCCTTATTTACATTTTTGATTACTAACACTAGGGAAACACTGCAGTATGTAAACATCGTGTCCAATTTATTTCACTTAATAGTATAAACTCAAGATATACCCATTTGCCTAGAAACGTCTCAAGTTTATCCTTTACGGTAGAATAGTACTTCACTGTACAAAAAATCTTCCTTATCCATTCATTGGTTGATGGGTATTTGGGCTGTTTCCAAGATTTAGCAAACTATGCCACTATAAGCATATGTAGCTGTGGGATGATGCTTTTAAATCTTTAAGTAAGATACCAAAAGGGACTAACTGGGTCAAATGAACCTCTAGTTGTAGTTTTTTGAGGAATCTTCACACTGATTTTGACAGTGCTGGCACCAGTTTACACTCCCACCAACAGTGGACAAAAGTTTTTATTTCCCTGCAGCCCTTCCAGTATTTATTGACACTTGGTAATAGACATTTTTTTCTGGAGATGGTCTTCAGCACTGTTTTAATTTGCATCTCTCAAATAACCAGTGATATTAAACATTTTCTCATATATTTATTTGCTGTTTCTACTGCTAAATCTGAGAAGTGTCTATCTGCTTTAGATGACCACTTTTGGGTTGGTTCTTTAAATTTGGAGTTGTGATTTTCAATTCTTTATATATTCTAGATATTAGTATTAGTATTTTGTCAGAAGAACAGCTGGCAAAATTTTTTCCCACACTGTGGGTTGTCTTTTCACTCTGTTGATGATTATTTTTGCTGTGCAAAAGCTTTTTAATATAATAATTCACTTGCTGATTCCTTAGCATATTTCCTATATGATCAGGGTTTTGTTCATAAAATCTTTTCCTAAACCAGGGTCTTCAAAAGTGCTACCTATTTTATCTTTTTAGTAGACTTAGTATTTCTCTTTTAATGTTTATATCTTTGATTCATTTCTATTTTAGTTTAGTGCATGGTAAGAAATATAGGTCTAGTTTTAAATCTTTAGCATGTAGAAAGTCCGTTTTTCTAGCACAGTCTATTTACTAAAAGGCTATATTTAAGGTTTTTGGCTCCCTTGTCAAACATAAGATGGCTGAGTGTGTCTGGAGTTGTTTCTCCATCTTCTAATCTGTTCCATTGATCCTTGGGTCTATTTTTTGCATTACCATGCTGTTTTTATCACAGTAGCTTTGTAATATAATTTAACGTATATATAATATAATTACATATAATTACATATTATAGTATAATATATATTACATATGTATATCATATAATTTCAAATCAGGGATGGTAATGCCACCTTCCTTGCCTTTGTTGGACTAAATTACCTTTGCCATTCTAGGTTTCATCTGGTTCCAAATGAATTTTAGGATTGCATTTTTTAATACTGTGAGATATGCTATGAGGATTTTGGCTAGGATTGCATTAAATCTTTATGAGAATTTTAGGTACATGGCCATTTCTCTATATTTGTTCTACCTACCCAGAAACAAGGGATGTCTTTCCATTTTATGATATCCTCCTTGATCTCCTTTTTTAAGAGTACTGAGTTTTCAATGTAGAAATCTTTGACTTCTTTGACAGATTGATTCCTAAGTTTTTTCCTTTCTTTCTTTCTTTCTTTTTTTTCTTTCTCTTTCTTCCTTCCTTCCTTTTTCCCTTCCTTCCTTCCTCTCTTCATGCTTTTGTGAAATGTGCTATTTCCCTAATGTCTCACTCAGAGAATTTGTTGTTTGTATATAGGAATTCTTTTTAGTTTTACTATTGACTTTGTATCTAGCTACACCACTGAATTTAGTTATTAAATGTAGAATTCTTTTGGTGGAGTTTCTGGTGTGTCCTATGTAGCATATCATGTTATCTGCAAATAACAATAATTTAACTTCTTCCTTTCCTTTCAAGAGTTCAAGATTCCTTTTATTTCTATCTCTTGTCCAATTGTTCTGGCCAATGTTGCTAGCGCTGTGCTGAAGAAGAGTAGCAACAGGGGGTGTCCTTGTTTGCTCCTGAGCGTACCATGAAAGTTTTAGTTTTTGTACATTTAATATGATGTTGGCTGGTTTGTTAATGTCCTGCTGACATGAACGCAGGTCCTTGAACTCCCACCAACTTGAACTCAGTTCCACCTCACCCTGATACTAGAATCCATTAGATGGAGCCACCCATGGCTGCTCTCAATTCTGAGCTCAGTTGGCCCCTCTCCAAGATGGCTACTGGAACAACTGCCCTCTCCTGGGAGATATCTGAAGGCAAATAACTCACAAAGCCTGCAGTTCATTGTGCCCACTGCTCCCTTCCACTGCTACATTTCTCCATGCAGGTCTCTGGGGTCCACAGGTAGACCTCTTTTGTTCTCTAGAGTCAATGAAGAAGGAAAAGAACTTGATTTCTGAGTTGGTAACTCTGATGTTAATCACTGATGGTACCTAAGAGCCTAGTACCAACCAGAGAGAACAATTGTCACTGTGCTTTTGGATGCACAGGCAATAGGGAGTAATTAGAATTTTTTAAATTACTGAAAGAAGCTCACATTTTGATTGCAGCCAGATAAATTCTGAAGTGCCCATAGTTTGAGAAAAAGAAACATGATTTGCAATGACTATATACAGAAAGAAGCTATAGGAATATTAAAGTTTTTCTCAAAATGTGTATGAAATGTATGTGCCATGTGTTTAGAATTAGGAAAATTCTAAAATAAAGATAGTCATGGGATATTTAGAGTTACTGAATATTAAAATATAATTTAAATTCAGGGCAATTAAATGTTTAGTATCGATTTAGAGACTGGACCAAATCATGCAACAAAACGAAGTGTCCTAAAGTAGAACTACATATAAAATTTTCTTTATAAAGTTTCAAACAGCAAAGAAAAAATAGATTATTCAATAAGTGATATTACAAAACTGGCTAATCTTTAGGTTAAAAGAAAAACAAGTTGAATCCCTATCTCATTCTCTTAAAATTAATTGCAGGGGGATTAAAAAAACTTAAAGGTTGGAAAAAAAGAAAGAAAAAGTAACCTTTGAAGCACAGAGAGAAAAATGTATATTCACAAAAGGTCACAGAGAAAGAGTAAATGTTTTAAGTGATGGATATGCTAGTTTCTCTGAGTTGACCAATACACACTATCAAAATACCAAACTGTACCCCAGATATGTGTATAATTATTAATTGAAAAAGTGAAAATAATACCGTTGAAAGGAAACTTCTCAGCAAGATCAAACATCAGAAATAATGAAGAACAATAGTAATATCTTTTAGCATGTAAATGTAAATATGCCATCATCTTAAACACATATTTTTAAATTCTGCACAAAAAAATTAGGAAAACAAAGGTCTAAAATGGAAGATTTCTTATCTAAATGATAAAAGAACGTTTATGATAAGAAATATTTACCATAAGAAATCTGTAAATATTATCATAGGAATTGTATAAAATGTGCATATATTATCCCAGCTTTGCAAATATGCTAATTTGTTTCAATTATACTATGTTCTCTTAGTTCATTAAAAAGCAAGTTTTGTGTTATTACCAGCTTGATTCTTCTTTGTATGAGGGGATCTTTTTTTTGGTCCATCTTGTGTTCTGTGTAACTGAAAATAATGAAACATGGGGTATTAACTATTGTTGTTCTCTTACTCATTTGTTATGAAATTGGTTTTAGTTTTTCATAAAACAAAAAAAATATTAAATAGAAAGTTTCATGTCCAGTTTGACACACTTAAAGAATAACAGAGCAGGAACTTCATGCGTCTCTCTCCTAAGCCTCTGCTCCTCACTACAGTTCTCCAGTGCCTCCCATGAATTAATGTAACAGTTTGGTGCACTAACCATCTGTGTGAGGTCCAGGGCCAGGCATGCTGGCCTCCCACTGGAAAGCATTACAAGTGCAGAGTTCAAGCACCCATTTCAGAGTCGCTGAATCAGAATTTGCTTCTGAATCAGATTCCCATTGATGCTTATGTAGGTTAAGCTTCGATAAATACTAATGTGACATCAACCCAGAATACGTGCAGCAGAACAGCAATCAGGTGCTTAAAAGAGATGGACAAGACAACACCTAGAATTGTCTGTTGCTAGCATAGGTGAAAAAGCTGACAGTCACCAGGGACTCTGATGATACTCACGGGGGTGAAGGAGAAAAGTATTTCTGTGAATGAGCAGTTTCATATTTTTTGAGAGATTGGAGGAATTTTGTTGATATGTGATGAATTCAAAATATCTTATAATTTCATTCTTCCTCTTTGGATTGATTGCAAAGAGGCACACGCCATATTGTTTCCTGTTTCTGTTGTAATAAACTGACATAAATTTAGTAGCTTAAAATAACACAAACTTATTCTTTTAGTTCTGGAAGTCACAAATTTTAAAATAAGTTTATGAAATTAAATCAATTAGAAGGCCTGCCATCACTTTGCAGACTCTAGGTAAGAATATATTTCCTTACATTTTCTAAATATATTTCTCTCCCCTCCCCTCCCTGGCCCTCACTTCCCCTCTCACTCCTCGCCACTCTCCTTGCTTTCCCTTCCTTTCTGTCTCTCTTTCTCTCTCGCTCTGTATGCCCTATGAATCACTCAGTGTTTCACTAGAGAAACAGATATAACACAAGATATGCAAATGTATATGAATTTACAAGATTGGCTTGCAATAGCCACTCACAGACCCGGATGAGGAAGCATGCAGAGGGTGTCCGCACACTCGTGACTGAAGGAATCAGTCCACAATCTGGAGCTCACTGCAGTGCCCCCTGTGCATCCATATCAGGAGGCTGATGAATCTGCGATGGAAGGCTGAAGAGTTGTTGTGGGAAGATGAAGAATCTGCTCCAGAAGCGGAAGAGTCTGTGCTGAGAGCCAATGACATCCAAGCCGAGAGCAAAGATGAGCTCCTCCAAAGAATAGAAGTGTTGGGGACCAGGCTGTATAGAGTTAAACTGCTGACCACGAAGGGACCTCGGCCATAATGAAAACACTCATATTCACAGTCTCTGTAGATGAGATAACGCTGTGCTGCAGCTGCAGACGTCTGGTTCCTGCAGATGTCTTGTCAACCTTAGTGACAAGACATTCTCTTAATTGGCATAATTTTCTGCTTGGAGAAGTCCTTCATCTACACTTCGCAAGGTCCTACTCAGTGCTTTCCTTACCTCAGAATTCCTTTCCTTTGTTTGGAAACCCAATAAATATGGCGATACAGAAAATTTCTGGTCTTAGCTCCCAGGATTCCCCCAAAACCAATATTACGTTGTCTCTTTGCTGTAACTTATTTCAGGAGATCAAGGGTTAGGCCAAGTCTCTGATGTAGAAGCAGATCCACCCTTCCTCATTTCCTCTGTATACTGTCCAGGTAACAAGGTACCCTAGGATAAGTCTTCTACACACTAGGCTGTAGAATTGCTGAGCTGAGTTAGTTAAGCTCCCCTTAATTAACCTTCTCAAGTTGACACAGTCAACCATCACACCCTATGTCCAGAATCACTCATTTTCTCTGACACAAGCACTCCTGTTTTGTTCGTATAAAGACTCTTGGCTTCTCACTGAATCCACCCAAATAATACATATCACTTCCCCATCTCAAGATAACGGATCATATCTAAGTTGTTTTCACCATATAAGGCAACATATTCACAACATACAAGGTTTAAAATGTAAAGATGTAGTACGATGTTTATCACAATGTTGTTTTAATAGTGAACAAATGAGAATAACACAATTATCTTCTCATGCAGGAGACTGTAGAATACAAGAGAAAAACAGACAAGAAAGAAGAAAATGAAACTACAAGTTTCACCAATATTTAACAAAATTTATCTCTAAATAAACCAATTTGTGATTTTTATATTAGTTTATACATATATAATATTTGATATCCTTTCAATTAGTGTACATTATTTCTGTCATTAAATAAAAATGGAAAATTCATTTTCTTTTACCACACACATTTTACTAGATGTTTAAGCTTTTGTTTCCAGACCAATTATTAACAATAAAACAGTGTCAAAATAGTGCAAATAATGAAATTTGGTAGCTTTAAAAAGTACAACATAGGTATCTTATTTGGTGTTTATATTTTAGACTAAATGCTGCACAAAATGTCAGGAAATTAGCTGAAAAGTGAAGAGGTAGTGAATGAACGTAAATATCAATAAAATGGATCATATTTCCATGACTATGATGAAGTACCTGAGATAATCAGCATACAAAGAAGAGAAGTTTATTTCACTCATGGTTTGAGAGGTTTTGTTTTAGTCTTTGGTTCTGCTGCTTTATATCTGTGACACTGCAGAACACCATGGCAGGAGTGTTTGGCAAGGGAAGGCTGTCCATCTTATGGTGGTTGGAAAGTAAAGAGAAGTGAATTCCAACACTGCCTTCAAGGCAGTACCTCCAATGATCTAACTTCCTTCCTCCAGGCTCCATCTCCTAAGGTTTCCATGATTTCCTGATAGTGCCACAGGCTAGGGACCCAACCTTCAATTCATAGGCCTTTTGGAACAGTCAAGATTCAAACTAAAACATGCCACTTAATAATAGGAAATATGTGGCAACCCAGTGGTAACCTTCCTAAGTATTCTTACCTTCTGGGAGCCAGTGAGACTTAGGCTTCTCCCACTTTTCTGTGTAATATACAAGAATAGATGGAGACTCCTCAAATCCCATTGTGTGAGATCATAAGCCAATGGTTCTACTTCTCTAAGAGAAGAAACTATAGCCAGTATACTTATTAAATCATGAGATTCTGGATGTACTAAAAAAAAATATTGGCAGAAGTCCTGAGTGGATCTAGCCTATGTAAAATTTCTAACAGGTAAATATTTTAGCAGGGATTTGAATCACCCAACCACCTAATATGGCCACAAGACATCAGTCTAAATTAAGGCTGAATAATGTAGCAAGTAGCCTATTGGATTGTAGTGTATCAAGACAATATGTTCTTACCTTAACAACTGATATAACATTAAATATAAGTTTCTTTTAGAGATTGAAACACAGGGTGTAAAGGATTTGGTACAGTATATGGAACACAGTAGGTATTCATGAAATAGTAGTTTTCCTACCTCACTCATCATTTTATGCTTTCACTGAGTTAATAGCCAAAGGATTTTTTTCTCTAGGTAGAGCAACTCAATATCGATTACAGTATAAGATATGTTTACTTTGTTACTACACATCAAGAAAAAGATGTCTTTGAACTAGAAGGATGTGAACATTAATAGGACCAAAATTTTATTTTTTATTTTATTTATTTATTTATTTATTTTTTTTTGCGGTACTGGGGATTGAACTCAGGACCCTGCGCTTGCTAGGCAAGCGCTTATTCCACTGAGCTATATCCCCAGCCCCTAGAACCAAAATTTTAGACAGGATTGGGAAACACAAAATCATTGATATCTAAAGATCATTACAAGTCACTTGCTAAGCCAATAAACTGCTAATATTGGTGTTGCAAGGCTAATGTTTGATATCCCTTTTGGCCGACATAGTAAAAGAAGCAAAGAAAGAAAAAGGTGTTTAAGGCAGATGAGATTGAGTTTGAGCTATTTTCTGCCTCGATATCAGAGCAAAAAAATGAATCTTCTCTTATAAATGTGAATTCTTTACAGAAATGTATTTTGATAAAGCAGGAGAATATCAATTTTAGGACCCACAAGGAACTTGAGGAATTTAAGAAATCAAGATCCTCTGATTGATAAACTATTTTTAATGATGCCCAGGGACAGGTCTATAGTTTTCAAGTGATATTAGAGGAATTACGTCTGATAAACAGGAAAGCGCCTCCCATGAGCACTTAGTAAGAACATGACCAGTGCCTGATTACTTTCCGTGGCCCAAGCTCCTGGCTCAGTGCTTTGCCCACAATATCTTGCTTGATTTGCATATGAGCCCCTGAGATACTTACTATTATTAGCTGAATTCTACAAATGAGAAAACTGAACAGTGGGGGTTGTGGGACTTGCTGAAATCCACACAGCTGTTAACTATCTCAGGAAGGAATCAAACCTATAAACTTAGGCTCCAGAGTTTTAGGATGAACCACGATTCCTGATTGCCTCCCTTGCTATTCATATTTCTGGGCCAATACCCAGAAGAGCCTTTGACAGCACACCTTGGTGAGACATTTCAATCCGTTGAGCCTGACAACTTTTAATTTTTGGTTTCAAAGAATGACTATATTAAGGAAACTGAGTTCAATAAAAATCAAATTGGTAGTTGAGAGAGTTGTCCTTTGCTCTGTTTTTACAGAGAAATTGAATCCAACCAGTACATTTTATGCCACCTGTAATTATGAGGCGCATAAAATGGTCCCAAGCAGAGCACAGATATAATGTCACTGTGAGATAAAAGCTGAAGTACAGTTTTTCCTCAGTCACCATCTGGGCCATCCAGAAGCTCATACTGAACGCGTTAATGGGCCACTCACGATCCTCTGGAGAACATCACGGCTGGGCCCAAGTCAGGGCCTGGTGCCTCTTCCCTGTCTCCTCAAGACTTCACCTCTCTTCATTTCTCTTAGCTCTTCTGGACCCACTTCTTTTTGTTTGTTTGTTTCTCTGTGTTTCTCTCAGACAGCTGTGGTTCCTCCTCTTGCCTGATTTCAGATAGGGAGATGAGGCAGAGCTAAACCACAGTTTCTGACCTTGCTGTCTTCTCTTCACTGTCCCCAGCAGCCTTCCAGGTTGTCATTCAGCAAAGACATTGTGTTACTGTTCTCAGAACCAAGTCCCAGGTACTGGAAGCGGGCCACATGCATGGCGTTTGTACTGCAGGGGACGTGGGCAAATGTTGTTTTAACCTCTATTCATCTTTGACGGAAAAGTACATTGTAAAGGGAGCAGGTAGAAAAGGAATCTTGGAAGAGTCAGGTGACCAGAATATTTAGCAGCAGGGAGAGCATGTAGAGCGGTATGTCCAGTGAGGGCCAAAAAATGACAAGGATGTGATTAACCATGAAATAACTAGGACTCATAGGGCCAAGTGGAGCCACAGGTAAAATGGTGTCAGTGTCCTTGTAGGCCTGAGCCAGGGGTTTTCTCATAAAGTAGTGCAGCTGGAGATTGGATTCATTCACAGTTATAACGGAAAGTTGAAGAAAATTTCAGCCTACAGTAGGAGAGATCCAAATTAGCTTTTTACTCTGGCCTCAAAGCAGAAATAGCATATCATTTAGTGAATAGGATGACTTACATAGCAACATATGCTGATGAGACAGAGTGGAAGGTTTTGTAGTTTATAGCTGTGCTGAGCACAAAAAACCCAGAAAATAACAAAAAAATAAATAAGCAGCCTAAGCATAGATCACATTTACCTCTTTTTTAAATTTCTCATAACCCAAACTTACTCTGACACTTGACCTCCCTCATTTAACAGGTTAATAGTACTTATTGTATTATTTTATATTATTATTTTGTTATTTTCTCACTCTTCTCCTCTTTTGTAACCCTCCTTCTTTAAAGATGAAACGTTCAGAAACTTAAATTTGTCAATATAGGTTCCCTGCCTTTAAAATAACCGGAGTGGTTGATTTTGATATGAAGAGTATTTTCCTTCTCATATGAACTGAATCTCAATAGACAACTCTGTCCTTGAAATTTTTATCTTTCTATAGATCTCTGAAGGGCTGGGGATATAGCTCAGTGGAATAAGTGCCTGCCTGGCAAGCACAAGGTCCTGAGTTCAAACCCCAGTACCGCAAAAAAAAAAAAAAAAAAAAAAAACTATAGATCTCTGAAAAATATTTTCCAAAGTTCATTATTGTCCATATTTTCCTTTGTCAACATTGTTCTCATTTTCAGACTACTATATTCAATCAAAGGACACGCAAAATACATAAGGCTAATTTTGCTACAGTATGCTGAAGATTCGCATGGCAAAAATACATTCTTTACCAATGCTCCCTGATAAGTGAACACAAGTTTAGCAGATTAAAATAATATTAATTTACCATCTCAGAATTATATGTGTCTATAATTTTGGATATAGTGAGACCAAGTTCTCTGCTCAGGGTTCTCAAATGCTAAACTCCAGCAGTCACTGAGGCTATGTTCTCGCTAAGACCTTGGGGACCTCTCTCTGGTTGTCAAAAGTCAGTTTGATGAGATCATATGATCAAGGTCCTCATTTTATCCCCAGACGTAACGCAGAGAATACTATCAGCATTTTGAGGTTCCCCACAGTTCCTTACGTAAGCCCTTCCACCTTCAAAGCTTACAGTCACGCTCTGAATCTTTCTCAGGTTTGACACCTTTTTTTTATAGGAATCTCATATCTTTTAAGAGTTTGACTTCATTATTTGAGACCCACATAATCTTCTTCAAAATATCAACTCTTTAATGTAGCATAAATAACCACTCTATTTCAGATGCAACTCTTTGATATAGCATCAAATAATCATTCTACCTACTTCAGATGCCTCCATATTCACAGAGCTAAAATATACGAGGGCGTGTGTCATCAGAGACTCTCTTAGAATGTTGACTATCAAAGAATTACCAAGAACTGCCCAAGTGAAGCATATTTAAATCATTTCTAAAGCTCTGACAGTAGATGGACTAGGATGTACCTTTAACTGAAGAAAAGACTCAGATAATTTTTTTAAAATTTTAAGTAGTATATTTTTAAATCATGAAGGAAAAAATTATTCATATTAAAGCAGACATAAAACATTTTTAAAATGAGCAAAAAATTGAGAGAACTTTAAAAACAAAATGTTTTTGGTAGTTTCTATGAAATATTTTGGTACAGTGAAATAGCAGGATGACACGCAGGCACCTGAAGGAATGACAGTCGTCCCTAATGACCAGTTTCTGTAGCAATTTCATAACACACTACTCTTGAGTTGCTTGTTCCTGCCCCCTCTCTCTCTATTGCCTTCTTTCCAGTTTTCCTTGCTGCACAGCTCCCCATCTCTGTCAAAGAAGCCAAAGGTCTACACTCACCCCACATAAGCAGCAATGAGGAAACCTTTCCTATTCTGATATAAAATGATACAGCTGGGTTGATGTTGAACTTTTAATTAAAACAACCTTAGAAACCGAATTCAAATTACTACTATGATAACATATTTTACTGTATTTGTATTTGAATTAAAAACTTAAGCATAAAGGTATGTAATAAAGATAAAGATATATATCTTATATCCATAGATTAAAAAATCAAGCACCCATAAAGACACTGTAAACAATGTCACACACAAAGACATGTATATTTTGAAATTTGTTTTATCTAAAATATGTTATGAAAATGTCAAAAAAAAAGAAAGAAAATGTTTCACCAGCATTAGTACTCTTGCATACCAGTGAACAAAGTTGTTTTGGTTTTTAAAAACTGATAGTGACTTCAGTTTAATGAAGGTATACATAATTTACCACTCAAAGCCATGACTGTAAATTAGTTAAATTTTCAGCAGCAAATTTGACAATGTATTTGGAGAACTTTAAATATAATTTAAAGGTTATAAAATTTGAATGTTTTCTTTACAAATGGATATGTACAAATTTCTATTAGTAGGATATTTGGTACAGCTATACTTTCCATAAATAGCAAAGGATCAGATGTCTAACAAGAAGCATCTGAATTTGAGTAGAGACAGAAGCAGATCATTAGTTGTCAGGACTGGTGGGGAAAAGGCAGTTGTGGAAGGGATGGATGACAGAAAGGAAACCTTGGGGTCAAGAATACGTGTCCTGTCTTGATGGTGGTGATGGTTGCACTGGTCACCAAAGTAGAAATGTATCAAACAGTATAATTTAAATATATGCCTCCATCAAGGTATTGAAAAAAAAAAAAAGCCTGAGAGTGCCAGGCATTGGTGAGCATATGGAGCACCTGGAACTCTCATATATTTTGATAGGATGTTTCATACAGATGCACTAGAAAATAGTCTTGCATAATCTTATAAATTAAATGTCTACTTATCCTATGACCCAGTATTTCAGTTCTTAAATATTTACCTAAGAGTGATAAAAAGCATATATCCACCAAAAGACATGATTCTAAGACTTGCAGTGATCCTGTCACAAAATTTATGAAATAATTTTAGTCTGATACTAGTAATTCTGTAGTCATTTATCAGTCCCAACCACTTATAGCTTCTTTCAGCTTTTTTTCCTTCTCTTTGAACTATATTCTCTTTGCTTTCTTCCTCAATACTTGGGCTTTTGTTGTTGTTGTTGTTGTTGTTTCTTTTCTTTTAAGGGACAGGGTTTCTGTAATTCAGGACAAGCTTGGATCACTATGGAGCCCAGGCTGGCCTCAAACTCAAGGCAATCCTCCTGCCTCAGCCTCTAGAGTGCTGAGATTATAGGCATGAGCTACCATGCCTGGCTTTCTTCCTGAATATCTGATACCAACTCTTCAATGACTTTTGAGAGTTCATCCTTAATGCAGTGATTAAATGTTGCCATTTTGGCTTTTTCCCCCTTCTCTTCCTAAAAAGTCTTTCTCCAGACTAATTTCATTCATTTTTATATTTTCATTGGCTTAGCATTTCAGAATTTCTTCTCTCCTGGGCTCAACTCCTAGCCTCCACGCCTTCTGGGAGTATAGTTCTCAAGGCTTCTGCAGTCAGCACAGCCTAGATCAAACCATACTCAGCCCCACAATAGTGATTCTTAAAAATGAATGCCCAGACCACTCATCCACTGCTCAGACTTCCAACTAGAAATCAAAGATGATTCACCCTTCCCAATCTGTTACTTCCCACATCAAGGAAATTGCCAAATTCAGGCAAATCACTTACTTACTTATTTCTAGATTCTACTAACTTCTCACCGTCTGTATAGCCTCCAATCCAATCAATTTATCTTCACCTTTCACCTCAATTCATCCTAACTGGGCTGCCAGAATTTAATTCAGTCTTTGTCTAAGCTACTCTCTGTGGTAAAGAAACTTTTAAAAGATCCAAATCTGATCTTATTATATCCCTTAACTCTTCTTATCCCTCTACACACATCAGTTGTAGCCTACTGATTCTTCTTCCTGTTGCTCGTTGAGCCATGACCCGAGTCTTTAACAAGCCCTACAGGCTGCTGCTCTGAGATTTGACCCTCGTCTGCTCTACCACTTCATGGCCCACCTACTGCCCCCAACCTCTCTTCTCCAGTGCTTGTGCCTTCTCCCCGGCTCTCCCCCATGCACAGGGATTGTATATGCAGAGCTCGTCAATGTAGAATTCTCTTCTTGCTCCTGCCTTCACTGACTTGATCCCTTCCTCCCCCGTCCTTAGAGCCAGGAAAAGTTCATGTCCTTTCTCCATATTAGGTCAAGTTTGTCTCGACTAACTTCCATTTTCTTAGAATTTATCACAGTTTAAAGTACCTGCCCATTAATTTGACACCATAAGGTCAGCGTCTCACTGAGAGTGTAAACTCCAGAAACAACACATAGCTTAACTTTGTTTCCGCACAGATAAAGTTCACCTACAAGTAATATTTCACACGAAGAAGCTATCGTGGGAAAACAGATGTCATCATGACTCTCCTTACCATAAGAGTGAGTTTTTAAAAATTATTTAAATGTTCTAATAGATAATTGGTTAATTTTAATATACAGTATATTTGTGTTTAATAAATGTGAATCACAAAATCACAAAAGGCTCTTTTGAAGTAGGTGTCAATATCAAAGTACCAGAATGTCCAATTATAGATTGTTAGTTTCCTGTTCTATTTGTTGAAGATGTTCTGTTGTACTTTGATCTCACCCTGACACCTGCACCAACTTACTTCTGTCTTCTTAAGGGGTCCCTGTAGGATCCGAAGTCATGTGGATAGAATTTAAATGGAGACCATGTGACTGAAACTATTCTTCACAAGTTCTCCCAAAACACACAGAGATATACACAAACATTTGGATCTGATTTTCAAAGGTCCAATTTGGCTTTCAAATTGCATATCCCTGTTGAGCGAATTTTCTTACACCAATGATAAATTGAAAGTGCCTAAGGTTAGAGTTTTAAGTAACCAAATTAATAGCTTAACAATGTGCAGTCATTTTCCCTCTGTTTCTGCATAGTGACAGTAAATTATTTTTATTCCTTTTCTCCACGTTGTTTTTCTGAAAGGTCCTATCATCAGTCCATAGGAAGTGATCAGATGAACATTACAACTGCTTAGCATTTCCGCTGCAAAGTGCAAACAAAGGTGAGAAGTGAAGCATTTGTTGGGTGTTCAGCTCAGAACCAGAGTCAACTTTAACCTATTTCTTGGTAATCAGTTTTCTGTTTTTAGTAAAGGCTAAAAAGTAGTTTGGATCAGAAGCCAATAAATGTCTCTCAAAGAGTAAAGGAGAATTACACTGCATTGCTAACAGTCTTTAAATGGACTAATAATTTGAGTAATTTATAGAACAGATAGCAATGAACAGAAAATTTAATCATGCGTATTATAAAATGTGACCTGTAATCCCTTCTTTTAGAGTTCAAGCCAAGGAAATTCTTTTCATATTACATAACTTAAAATAACTATGAATTTCAAAACCTTAATGGTTTATTTCAAATTATTATCTATGGAAAAGTAGCTTAAGAAATGGTATAAAATATTCCTTATTCTTTGTCTGTGCTTATGGTATCAAAGTCATCATTGTTCTATATATGTTCTGGTGACTAGAATATCTTGATCTAACCATTTAATACTAAAAGATTTCAACAGTAACTCAGTAAGAGACAGACTTAAAGAAAAGAAGTAGTAAAACTTAACTTCATGTCCTCTTCCTTTCTCCTTCCTAGCTCCCAGTTCAGGTTTACATCTTGTTAAACGGTTTCAACACAGGGCGCTATTAATACTCTGATATGCACCTCTTCCTCGTTGTTTATCAGGGCATTATCTCTGATACAATTCTGCCAAGTCAGAAATTTGGGGTTAACTTAGAATATCTCTTGTTTTCTTACAGCTTGAAGAAATGATAAAGGTCAGCAGCAGCTTAAGAAGAAGGACAGAAGTCATGAGTTAGAAATAAACAAAGGAAGTTCCTTTGCCATGGGACTATTTAAAACACATGCCAATGAAATGTTCAAAGGACTTCTATGGGGCTCCAAAGATAAACACACACTTTCTTTTGCATCTTGAAAAACTTCACTTACCTGGAGCTCTAAACTCAAACACATGACTGTTTGATTGATATGACAGCCAGGTTTGGTATTTTATTCATTAATTGGAGTTTACATCTCTGTTCCACCTCCTCTCTGACAACTTGGCAAGCTGGGACGAGTTCTTGTCAGATTTCCTTATTTGCAGAGGGAAAATAATTAGAATACTCACCTAGAAATGCTAAATGAATTAATGTATACAAATATTAAAATGGCACCACACATAGTTAATGGCCCCTAAACATCTGCTCTTATTACCAGGTTTAGGATCATTATCACCATCTTAATGAGGCTAGAGCATCAAAGGATGTGTTAAAATTCTCCAGAGAAACAGAAACAATACTGTGCCTGTGTAGAGGGGGTTGTGCATTTTGAGAGAGATTTATTTTAAATAATTGGCTGATGTGATTATAGAGACTGGCAAATCTAAAATCTGCCATTTCAGTCTGCAAGCTGGAAACTAGAGACAAAAAAAAAAAAAAAAAGAGCATTTTAAGTCCAAAGGCCATCTGCTGCAGAATTCCTTCTAGCTCAGGAAAACGTAGCTTTGTGTTCTACTAAAACCTTCAACTTATTTGATAGGTTCACACACAATACAGAGGACAATGTGCTTTACTCAAATTCTGCCGACTTAAAAGTTTCCCTTGTCCAAAACATTCTCATAGAAACATTCAGCATAAAGTCTCACTAAGTATCTGGGTACCACAGCAGAACAAAGTTGACAAATTAATTGCCGCATAGTGGCAACATTTGTAACCTTAACCCATCAGAAACTAGAAGCAATAAATCTATGGATAGTAGTTACTAATCCTAAAATGCACCCAAAACAGACCAGAAGCACATATAATTATTTCTTAGTTCTCACATAGAAAAAGAGTTAAATTTCACATAGTTTTATTTTTTCAATGTGCTTTCCACTGGCTACTTTAGAGTTCAGCAGTTTGACAGAAAATGAACTAGTGTGAAAGAAGCTGTAAGAAACATGAAGGGCCAACCCAGAAGACCTAGAAAAACAGGAGTCCAAAACTCCAAAAATAAATAGGAATTAAAGGAAGAAAGGAGTATTAAAGAAATAGAGAAGGAAAATTCTCTAAAACTGAAGGACACTAGTCTTCAAATTAAAAGAACTCATCTAGTTCCTTAGGACAACAAGTTAAAAACCTCATGAAATTTCAGAACATCAAGAACTGAGAGAACCAAAGGCTTCCTGGAATTAAAAAATACATTTCTCACCTAGCAGAAACAAAACATGGTCCATTCTTTTATTGCTTTCCTCCATGGCTGTATTGGATGGTAAGCAGCAATCTAAAAATACATTTAAAGTTCCTCATATCCAAAGAGTATGCAAAAGTTGATTGTGCTATGTTGTCCATATGAAAACTTGAATAAATATGATAATTTTTATTTCATAGTCATTGGTTATGTTGGTAAAGTCTCTAATGCTACATGCAGAAAATCCAAAATAAACACTTCAACACCTCAGAGCCTTTATTTATTACCTCAGAAAGCAGATCGGGGGTTGGTAGGGAAGATCTGCTGTTTCTGTGTATACTTCCATCCTGCATGCATGTTGACTACACAGGGTCTTCTATCACATCCACACCTCAGCCAGTGAGAAGGAGAAGTAAGTGTATGTGGATCTATTCCCTTGGGGGCCCGATCTGCAGCTGTGCACATTAGTTTGGTTTGTCCCTATTCTTTTTGTGTGACAAATACTGACATGGCCATGTCTGATAGAATTGAAGCTCATTGGTCATCTATGACTGACCATGCAGTCCAGTACGGGTTCGAATTTCAATTTCTAAAGAAGATGTAAATTAATAGTCATGAAAAAGCAGCTGTCTCTCCTACTTACTGGTAACTATACCAAGAGTCACATTATAGTCCCTGGTCTTCTGAAATATTTTAGAACATGTTCTTCCTTCACTACATAGTTGATATCCTTACCTAACTAGACACAAGATATCAAAGACAATAACTGGATGTAAATAATAAAGTTCTATGGTGTGCCAAAAGGTGTGTGTCTTACAGAGAAAAGTAGAAGGTGACAGAAGATTCTGGGTGATGGGATTGAAGGAGCTGACAATGTTAAGTAGGGTGGTCAGACAGCCTTGGTCATAGTGCTATTAGCATTCAAGTATTCAGGTCAGAGTTCTAAGCACAGAAAGCCAGTCGAAGACTTCTTGGTGGTAGCCTGGAAACCAAAGACTGTGCTGAATAAAACGAAGTGGTGTAGGTGGAAATGTCTGGGGTTAAAATATTGCAGGCAAAACAAGACACTGATCTTGGAAAATATGAGCCAGGGAGGTTGGAGGGGGTAAGTCAAAAGGCAATTTGAAGTCAAGATCATAGAGGCCTGGCTGCCCACAGGACAGACTGGACTCCAGAAAAATGGTTAGTCAAGGTCAGTTGAAGTTTACATATTTAAAACAGAGCCTATAAGACTTGATGATAAATTGATGTCATATATGAAGGAAAAAGAAAAATCAAGGGAAGTTCTTTGCTTTTCACCAAAAGAGAGGACACAGTGATAATATTTACCAATCAGCATTAAACTTGTGTTGCAGCAATTCACTTCATAAGTTTTTGTGATGCAAAGTATGTGGTTATGTAAAAAATAGGATTGAAAAATAAAAGTTATATTCTGTGCACTGTATCAGAAATAAAGGACTCTAGCTTGAATCAAGTATAATTTTGTGTCATATTTCTCCTCTTCTGCGGTATATGTGTTAATTAAAAATGTAATGGATAGTACCTGTAAACATATTGATGATGAAGACAAGAACTTCTGGAGACTAGTTTCCACCCACCTAACACTGACACACTTTCTGCTTAATGAGAGTGAAAATGAGGTAACCAGTACTACACATGTGCTAATAAACTCAAGGTAAGGTTATTTCATGGGCATTAAACTCCTGTGGTCTGCCAAATGCTCCCACCTGCTCACTTGTGTGGAGAGTAATTACTAGTGTAGTATTGCTAAAGCAATACAATATGCCTTTATCTACTTCCCATCAGGCTTAAAATTTTTAAATGTTTTTATAATTCACATTCTGGGTTCCTTTTCTCATTTATGAGAATGAAGGGGACATTGTTATATCACCTCAATCAAATCTCATAATCTATTTCCTAACTAATAAAAATACCCTTGTAATAATAAGAAGAAGTTTATTTTCCAATTTTAATTGCATAGGTCACAGCTGTAATGGAAATATATCCATTTGGGGTTGACATTTTAATTATCTCATTAACCAGAAAGTAGGCTCAGAACAGCTAAAGTTTAGTTTATGTTATGATCTTGTAGAAATAATCTTTGGTGATTTAGAATGACCTATTGCCAGCTAATTTTATAAACATTTAATTAGTGCTCTCTTATAGTCCTGTAAATATGAGAAAACTTTCTTTAAATTCAAAGTATTTTCCTTCATATATCTAGTATTTTCACCTAAACTACTGATTTGTCTCTTAAAAGTCTCAAGGAAAACAAAATCTTACTGTATCTCTTACTCTTCATTTGTTCTTCATTTTGGGAATTTTCTTTGCCACAGAAGCCATTCAACAGTCCTTGGACCCCATGATTCATAGATTGCCCCCAAGATCATAAAGTACATGGTATTTCATCTTGACTATCGCCCATCCCAAAACATGTATGACAATTTTTATTATTTTGCCTACAAAACCCAAAGCAACAGAATAGTTCAGTTAAGCCTTGGATCTAAATGAATTTCTATGCTAAAGTTTTCCCCTAGTGAGGAGGGCAATCTAGTAATAATCAGAAAGCAAGCCTTTAATGAAGTTAACACAGAAATGTTTAATGCCCAGCAAGAAAATGATCAGACATTAAAAGGTGGAAATTATCAATGTAGAAAACGTAGTTTCAGGGAATACTGGGTATATGTGGTGCGACTTGGGAGTAATGTCATCTTTGAGGAATGGTACCATGGCACCTCTTACCTGCAGTTACGCAAGATCAGAGCAAATGAATGTCCTGGATCGAGGATAGGGGAAAGGGTGTGCTACGGCTATTTTACAAACTTCTGCCTCGCGATTTACTTTAAACTTTTATTGACAGAAAAAGGTAATTGGCAGGAGCTGTGTTTTACCTGTCATTTTAATCCCTTGGACTAGAGAGGGAAAGCAGCTGGCCAAAGGAAATGAGGAGACAGTTCTCTCTCCTTCACGGCTTCTTCTCACTCTGAAGTCTTCAGATCTGATCAAAACTCCAAAAAGATTCAAACCTTAATATTTCTATTTTAAAATGAATAATAGTAAGAAAGAACAATAACAAAATACCAATAACCTAGACAAAAACAAACAAACAAACAAAACAATAAGAATGATACAGGGTCTCAGAACAAAATGATAGGAATTAATGTTGGTTGTTATATTACGTATTTTTATCTTCAATGAAGTTGCTCAGATTACTAGATGTAAGAATGTAAGACTGATCAAACCATTAATGAGAATAAAAAATGAAATCATAAATGATACAGAGTTTCACTAAACAAGATGATAGGAATTTAACAATGTCAACTCTAAATATTTTATTTCTCTCCACTCCTTAATCTACTCTCATTACATGTAATACCAAAGATTTCCAAATGTAAACCATAAAATCAGAAAGAATTTATAAGTAACCCCAATGTAAAACACATTCTAAATTTTAAAATATGCTAATCTGACTTACAGGTGCTTTTCAATCAGGTAATATAATATTGACTGCATGAGTTTCAAGTCTACAACTTTATTCCCATTAACTCCCATAAAATTGCCTGCTAGTTAGGTGTTGCCCCATTCTCTGTACAGTTACTTGACTTGGCCCATGTCCAGAGCCAACAGACCATACATGACAGAGAGCCAACGCTCAGCGAGGGCTTCTTCTACTTTCTTGGGATCACAGTTTCTGTAAGTGGAGATCTCCTTGCCTTCGAGTTCTTGACGCTTTCAGACTTTTGCTGCCATCACTTTGCGGTTGTTTTATAAACGCTATGGGCTCGTCTGGAAGCTGGGGTTCCAGAGAAGAAGAAAAAGTATAGAAATGGGAGGATTTCCCCACTCTGAGCTTTTGGAAGACCCTTTGGCATTTCTCAAACTACACGCGGAGGCCTTCAACCCCAGCCCTGCACCTTGGTGCCCTCTTCTGGCTTTGGGACCACCCTGCATGCGGAGGAGCATGGGAAAATCCATCTGATGCATTTTTTTTTTAAAGTAAAAAAAGAAAAAGGAAAACATTAACAAAGAGACTAGGTCTAGAGGTACCATTCAAACCAGCCATTCCTCTTCTGGGTATTTTCCCAGATCGGAAAACATTGTATCACCGTGACATATGTGCACCCATGTTTATAGCAGCGCAATTTGTAACAGCTAAATTGTGGAAGCAACACAAACGTCCATCTACAGAGGACTGGATAAAAACAATGTGCATTTTTATATAATGGAATACTACTCAACTATAAAGAGAGAGAAATTTGAGGCTTTCATAGGCAAATGGTCACAATTAGACACCATACTCTTAAGTGAAATAAATCAGAGGAACATATACAAGAAACGTATTGTATCACTGATGCACTTTAAATGCTGTTTTTTTAAACCTAATCTCCAACTACTACTTAATAACTTTCCAAGACTGTCCAGGGTTTAGAGCTGCCTTTGATGAGAAATATATGCAGGATGAAATAAGTATAATTAGACTTCCTACCTCAAATCAGAACTTCCACTTTGCTCTTTTTAATGATTAAATTTTAGATAATTCACCTTCTTTTGGTGACTTGGGCAAGTATTTGATTTCTTATTATAGGAATATAAGCTTGATATTTTATTTTTTTAATTTTTTTTTTTTGGCGGTACTGGGGATCGAACTCAGGACCCTGCGCTTGCTAGGCAAGCGCTTATTCCACTGAGCTATATCCCCAGCCCCTAAGCTTGATAATATACACAAAAAAGTATGCAGGGGAACACAAAGTAGTAAGTGGACACTGACTGTAAGAACCAAGATAGGATAAGGACCAAGGAAGTCGAGTTAAAAGGCAAAACTGAATATCAGCCTATCTTCACAGGAGGGTAAGGCATATTTTTGCATGTGTAACCAGTATGCAAATGAAAAAAAAATATATGACACTCATTAAATACCTTTTGCCTGTTGGGTTGGTTTGCTTGTTTTTCTTCTCACCTAGAAGGGGGAGCATTTATACTGGTACCTTGGTTATCCAACTCAATTTGTTCCAAATTCATGTTTAAACATGAAAATTTTAAGAATTGAACATATTTTTCCCCATAAGAAATAACAGAAAACCATATATTTGGTTCTTAGGCCCCAAAATTACACACATAGATTAATTTTTCCAGGGCTTCAACAAATTTCACAATAATTTCTTTCTTCAATTCTATTGTGCTTCTCACATTTTTCCTCTTGGCTTTACTGTTGATATCACTAACTTTCTTTGGAGCCATGGTTATGATATTTTATGCAAAAAGGGCACAAAAGGGCACACTGAGAAATAGTTTAATGCACCAGCACAATCACGAACACTTGTCTGGGCAAGAGTGGCAGTTAGGGTGATGCACGAGCCCTTTGTGTCGTGGCAGAATGCGACATGTGCCTTGCTCTTGGCTACTGTAATTTTTTTCAAGTCAGATGTTTGGTGCACAATGGAGCAAGGTTAAAAGCACTGAGCTGATTTTTGTTTAAATTTTGCTCTTTGATTAATAGAAAGTTCAAGCTTGGAGCCATTTTACAACAGAGATATCACTGTATTTTTAAAATAAATAATGTTAAGGTTACAAATCACTTGCATTTGATAGGCTTTGCTAGTACCTTTTAAATACCATCCACCAGCATTTTAACTATCCTTTCAGAAATTTGGCAAGGACTCCATCATTAAGTTTTCCACATATTCAACAGATTATTTTAAAAAATTAAATACATTTTATTGATCTTTATACACTGTGGCATTTCAGTTTAAGTAATTTAATAAGAAACAATTATACTACAGTGTTTGTCTAGCCCAACACTCTTATTTTAGAAATAAAAGTCAGACTCATAAAGATTAATCAATCTTAAATAAAAAGAACAAAGCCGAAGGTACTATGTATCTTGTTTATAAAATACATTACCATGTGACAGTAATCAGAACAATATGGTATTGGTATATAGATTAACAAATGGAATGGAATAGAGAACCCCAAAATAAATCCATGAATTTTTGGTCAAATGATTTTTTGACAAGAACACAGGAAAAGAATTGTCTTCTCAAGAAATAGTGCTGACAAAATGGGATAGACTAATATGGAAAAATAAAATTGGACCCTTATCTTACATGTATAAAAATCAAGCCAAAAGGAATTAAAGACTTAAATACAAAGTTTGAAACCACAGAAGTACCCAAAGAAAACATGGAGAAAAAGCATCTGGACATAGGTTTGGGCAATACATCTTTGACTAGGACACCAAAGGTACAAACTACAAAAACAGAAATAGACAAAATGGACTGCATTACACTAAACAGCTTCTGCACAGCAAAGGATCATCAAAATGAAAAGGCCAACTGTGAAATGTGAGAAACACTATCAAAGCATGTATCTGTAGGAGGCTAATACCCAAAATACATGAGCTCAAAAAACTCAAAGACAAAAAAATTACCTAGTTAAGAAATTGCCAAAGAATCTGAATAACAATTCTAAGAAACAAATTGCCAAAAACTGTATGAAAAAGTACTCAACCTGACTAACCATCAGGAACGTGCAGATCAAAACCACAAAAAGATATCACCTCACCTTTCAGAAGAGCATATCAGTCGTTTTGGGTTGCTATCACAGAATTCCTGATGTTACAAACTTTATAAAGGAAAGATATTACCCTCTTTAAAGATAAGGTGGTTGAGTGTGTTAGTAGTTGTGCTTGCATCTTCTAATCAGTTCCACTGGTCCTCAGGTCTGTTTTGTTTTCGTTTTTTTTTTTTTTTTTTTTCCAGTACCATGCTGATTTTACCACAGGAGCTTTGTAGTATAATTTGAGGGCAGGGATTGTGATGTCTCTGACCTTGCCTTTGTTGCTCAGGATTTCCTTTGCTATCCTAGGTCTCTTCTTGTTCCAGATGAATTTTAGGAATGTTTTCTCTAGTTCTGTGAGGTATACTAATCGCATTTTGATAGCAATTGCATTAAATCTGTATAACAATTTTGGAAGTATGGCCATTTTCACTATGTTGGTCCTTCCTATCCATGAGCAAGGGATATCTTTCCATTCTTTTATATCCTCTTCAACCTCCTTTTTCAAAGTACTGTAATTTTCAATATATAGATCTTTTACTTCTTTTGTTAGGTTGATTCCTACATATTCCTACATATTCCTACATAGTTTTTTTTTTCTTTTTGGCTGCTATTGTGAAGGGCGTGGTTTCCCTGTCTCTCTCAATGAGTTTGTTGCTTGTGGACAGGAATGCTATTGATTTTTGATAATTGACTTTGTATTCAGCCATCTTAATTCAGTTATGAACTCTAGGAGTCTTTTGGTGGAGTTTTGGGGGTCATCTATGTACAGTATCATGTCATCTGAGAAGGATAAACTTGAGACATTCATAGGGAAATGGATGTGACTTGAGTCCATACTCGTAAGTGAAATGAATCAGTCTCACGTGTGTAAATATCACATTGTCTCCCTCGTGTAAGAAGCTGAAAGGGTAAATAAGGCCCAAAATGTAGAATAGATATTGTGAAATGGGAAGAAACTGTTCAAAAGGAGAGAAGAACTGGAATGAAGGAGAAAAGAAGGAAATGAAAAGGAAAATAAATAGATACACATATGCACACAATAGTTCAGATAGTTATACTACCAAATGTTATCAGTTCATTGAAAGAAAAGTTTTATGCCTGTATTGTTTGATCAACTTTCTGTGCCTCTATGTTTTAATATGAGCAACTACTTTGAAAATAACAATACACAATGTTCTAGTCATTGGTTGCAATCTTGCTTTGAAATTTTCTGCTATTGTTTTCATTTATTTTTCTTTGCTTTAAAATGAAAAAAGAAAGGACATTTCTTTGGTTCAGAATAGAGGCTGAAATTCCAAGGTCAGGGAGCCATATCTCTTTGGTCTCTTGTGCGGCTGCCACTGGCTGCACCACAACATGGTGAAAAATTAGAAAAGAGAATGGTCACACGAGGGAGAAGCCAAGATGTGAGGTGGCCTCACTTTATAACAACTCATTCTTAAGAAAGCTAATTACCTCCATGAGACAGACCATCTCTTCCCAGTGCCATCTTCCTATGGTCTAAATACCTTCTCCTCAGTCCCATCTCTTAAAAATTCATGCTAAGTGAAATAAACCAAATGAAGAGAGAAGTATTACATGATTTCACCCACACAGGTCATCTAAAATACTAAATTCATAGAAACATGGCATATAGCAGATGCTGGAGGAAAACAGGAGATAATGGTCAGAAGGCATAAAATTTATTTGTGCATGACGTATGAGTTTTGGGAACCTAATGTAAAATGGTGTGACTAGTTAAAAATTTACATTTCAAATCCGCTAAGAGGGTCAGTCTTAAGTGTTCTTAATACAAAGAAGGAAAAGGAGGAGGAAGAGTTGCTGGATGGTGGCAAGAAGGAAATGGTAACTAATTTTGTGAACTGATGGATACAAACTATATCCTATGATGGCTATAACTTGCTTGCTTGTGGTTAATATTTCATAATATACATGTATATCAAGTCATCAAGCCACATGCCTAAAATCTATGAAATTTTTTTGGTTGTACCTGTATAAAGTTGGAAGGAAAGGAAAATGCAACTATAATGACTGTAAGACCAACATGTTATGAAAGATGCAATTAAAATTTAGGTACTTTCTAGAAATGGAAAATTTCTAAAGAATCAGCTAATTTAAAAACATGCACTGCTGTTTTAGTACTAAATGCATATTTCATTGATAGGAAAATTGAAGAGCAAATATTTTCAGTTGCCTGCCTCTAGGCATAAGTTTAGTTATTGATAAAACCAAGAGAGGTTCATCATATCAGGACTCACACCTGGGATAGAGGAGAGCTATGTTGGTGGGTGGGTAAG
This sequence comes from Dinomys branickii, assembly GCA_004027595.1. NCBI lineage: Eukaryota > Metazoa > Chordata > Mammalia > Rodentia > Dinomyidae > Dinomys > Dinomys branickii. Next base: position 92,791 of record PVLD010004184.1, on the reverse strand, counting down.
AAAATACCCCTTGTTGAAAACTGCTTTGTAAGAAATCAAAATGTGTATGTAGTTTTGATATCCTGCTGAGATATCTAGGAAATATAGACCAAAATTCTACATCCTAAAAATACTTGAAATCATCTTTTTCTCTGTTTATGTTAGAAATTTCATATATGGCTTATTTTAATTCAGTTGAATAAATTGAATTCACTCAATTTAATTTAAATTTAAATTAACTTATTTCTTTGCTTATTTTCATTTTGGTTCATCAAATTCATCAGTCTCTCATTACTCATGGATTTTAAGTCAGGAATTAGGAAACTTTAGGTTGTTAATTTTTTGTCTTTAATATCAATTTCTACTTTATTAATACCCTGCATAAATGCTTCTTATCTTCCGGCTTCTCTTACTTTAAATGTGTTAACATAGTTGTTCTCCACCATGGCTTGATCACAGTATGCCCTGAAGTCTTGGCAGGTGTCCTCCGATCCGCTTCCCTGTAGACTTGAACATATTGTTACACCACTCATTACCCTGTTTCAAAGTTACACATGAAGGCAAACCAGCTGGGTGTGATAGAGCACTAACTGATCTTGTCTCTTTAGCACTTTGTAATCTTTAATCTTTATGAAATGACAGTGAGTCCTCTGTATCCATTTTCTTACATAGTATTTGCAATTAGATCATTTATTCATTAATGATTTAGTAAAGTGAATGAGTTTCTTAATGCTATGTTCTATTGTGATTTTTTCACACAATATTTTAAAGATTATCTTAAAAGCCTTCTTGGTTATAGGATTTTGCTAAAAATCATATGGGTGAAAATAAAGTATATTTATTTCAGGTCTATTCCCTGCTCCTTTCCTATACTCCTTGTCAAAATAAAAGACAGTGATTGGTTAGCTTCACTTTTATTCTAAATATACTTAAACATTTGTGTTTTCCAACACTTAGATGTCTATTGTAAATTATTTAGTGGCAGATATATGAGAATTGAATAATCGAAAATATTAATAGTTTTCCTGGTTGGAAAACTCAACACCACACAAGTTTTCAAATATGTATTTGAAAATTTAATGCATTACCAAATTAATAAACTTAATAATAATTAGGAGTTTGACAATTAACTCTAAAACTCATTTAAAAATAATGACTAATAAAAAAGAAGTGTTAAAAAGGAATCAAAGCAAGGAATTTTCTCTAACCAAGTGTTAATACATACTTCTAACTCATGAGTAAAAAAATCACTGGGCAAGTTACCAAGTCCAAATACCAAATTTATTCAGAGATCCTACCATAGCAATGACGAAAATAACTGGTAGCTGCTTCTGTTTAGACACTGTCTAAAATAAGTTATGGAAAAATAAATTATGAAGTACTTAATTACATGTACAATTATGTATATAATTATGAACATAATTTTCAATTAGAATATTTTTGACAGTAGTATATATAATGTTATATAAAAATCATACCCCACATATTTTGGAAAATAGAAGCCTAGGAATAAGAAATTTCAAAAGAGTTAGAAAACTACATGGAAAATATTCATACACTGTAGGGATTATACCTCAAAAGCAAAGCTCATGAATGAAAATAATGACTTTATCACATAAATTTTGAAACTAGGTAATAAAAATATTCACACAAAATTTTAATATCAAAGATAAATGACACCTGCCTAGCAAGCACAAGGTCCTGAGTTCGATCCCTAGTACCGCAAAAAAAATAAAAATTAAAAAAATAAATGACAAACTAAGAAAGCACATTTTCAACATATTTATCAGATTAAATGTATATTTGCCTTGTTAAAAGATTTTACAAAAATCTCAAAAAAGACAGACATCTTCCCAAGGATAACTGAAGCCACAAATAAGAATAAATTTAAGTAAAAATGCATTTGTATAGGTAACAAATAAAACACGAAAATTATTCAGTCTGACTTTTAATGAAGAAATATGATTTTTCTAGTATAAAATTGTATATAAAATACTTATATTTAATACTAATATTGGCTGCCTTTTAGAGAAAATAGTTAATTTATAAGTTATTGAGTAAATTGTGTTAATTTTTCTAAACACTTCTAAAATGTTCCATTTTTACCCATTAATTTGAATGGACATGGATGCTGCACACCTGTAATCTCAGCACTCTGGAGGCTGAGGCAGGAGGATTGCTGCAACTTCATGGCCAGCCTGGGCTACAAAGTGAGTTCAAATCCAACCTGAACTGCACTGCACAGTGAAACCCTGTCTCAAAAAGACAAAAAAATTACAATTAACAAATCATTTGAAGAAAATAAAGGAAAAACTTATCTGTATTCATTTTCATTTATGATAACAATGTATTTTTAAAACCCTAAGTACATGGTAGATAATTACCACATAAAATTTATTGGATGTATGCATGTGTGTAATATGTATTATATATTGATTGATTTTTATTGCCAAGAAAGAACTCAGGTTTTAAAGAAATATTTTGTTTATTTTAGTATATACTTATGAATGATTAATTTTAGGGTAGGTATTAGACAGTAGGGGAATCTAATAAACATAGTGGCAAATCTAAATGGTCCACTTACTAGCTATACAAACATATCCTATCACCCTAAAACTTCACTTCGTTTTAATTCTATGTGCATGTGTTACTGGATACACACACAAGAAAGCTCCAAGCAGTGTTGGTCATAATAGCCCTGTCTGTAACAGAAAGCATTTTCAAAACAGGGAGGTACAGTCATATAGCAATGAAAGCAAATAGAATATAAATAGAACACAGTTACACTCATCTGACTCTCACAAATGTAATACTGAGTCAAAGAAACATGATGTGTGTTTACAATGTGATTCTATTTATATAATTTTAAAGCATAGAAAAACAAAATCGTATTATTCAGTCCAACAAACATACATGACAAGACTGTGAAGAAAAACGAGGGAACAATGATCATATAACCATATCTGTTACCTGTAGAGAGAAGCAGGGAGGGTACTGCAGTCCGTCATGCTGCCTGGGCATTGGTAGGGCTCTACTTCCTGGGCTTTACTGCAGCACAGGAAGGGAATTAATTGAATGGAAGTTCACATTACTGTTCACTAATTCATCTGTTTATTTACATGTTTACTCTTCCAAAACATTATCGGTACAAGAAAATAAGGATTCTTAAAAGTTGACATTTTGCTTGTGGATTGTTAATATTCAGGTCCTTTGACTCTCTGCTGTCAAGCTCATATATATTGCTATGGCTTGAATTCTCCCCTTGCAATTTAATTGCCACTGTGACACCGTTAAGAAGTGAGACCTTCAAGAGGTGTTTAGACCATCAGGGTTGCACTCTCAAGATATAATCCTTATCCTGGAAGTGGATTCAGTATAAGAAAAGAGTTTGGCTTCTCGCTACCCTCTCCTCCCACGCGTTCCCTCCTCTTTGTCCCCCTCTCCTTCCTCTCCTCTCCTCCCCGCTCTTTCCTCTGCTGCTCCCTGTCTCTGTCTTTTCCTCTCCCCCTCTCTCTTCCCCTCCCTCTGCCTCTCTTTCTCTCCTCCTTTCCTGACATTTCTCAGTCTTTGTGATGCCTTCTTTTACATTATGAAACCGTAAGGAGGCCCTTGTCCAAGGCTGGCTCCTTGATACTCTTCTTCCCAGTCCCCACAACTGGCTGTACTCCTTGTAAGTTTTGCAGTCTGATGTATTCTCTTTTAGCCACACCAAAAATACTAAGACACCTGTAATGAGGTAAGAAGGAAGGAGCTGAAATCCTTCGGTGTTGATCACTCCATTATGAACCGTGGTTCATCCAATCAATTTATCACATACTGTAGGGAGTGCATTGAAATTTTTCCAGTAACAGGATGCATTTTTCTGTAAAAGCCCAGCCTTAGCTTTGTTGCCACTAGGATTAACATAAAGCATGCACGAAACAGATGACCAGGTAGGCATGCCTTCACATTTACATGCCCACAGGTGGATTGAGCCAATGAGGTTATTAGTACCTACTTTAAATAACTAAAGTAACTAAATCAAACTAGTTCTAAAATACTAAAGAGAACCCTGCAGAAAATGGGAATGCCCTTTAAAGTAATTTAGAGCATCTACAAATCCTATAATGAAAACTAAAGAAATTACTTAATAGTCTTAAGGCAGACAATTTTTATATAGAATTAGGCTATCACTGAATATGTGTCCTTTACTTTGACTAAAGAAAAGAATGAAAAGACTGGATAAACATCATGTTTACACACGTAGAAAAAGTACACTTTATAATGCCATATGAAACACAGCTGATAAAAAAGAATGGCATTTTAAATTCTTTTCTAATGTCTGGAAAGGAGGGAAGTAAGACTGAAACCACAAGCTATTTTTTACAAGAATAATCAGTGATGAAACAATTTAGATTGTATGTTTATAATCTTTAAATTTAACAATTCACAATTTAAATAGAAAATACACGCAAAAGAAAATAATATATTAAATATTCTATATTTACTGATATTTAAGTTCCTGAATAAAGCTTTAATTAAATTTCAAAATGATCATTTTAATTACCCCAATAACTCAATATTTAAAAGAAGCTATATCTGGAAAATGTGCTTATTTATAAAAAGTATGGGAATAATTGCTTACTTTTTGAGTTTGCTAAAAGTACCATAGCCAGTCATCATGAAGAACTTTTCCTAAATATAGAATTTAAAAATATAAATAAAATTTGTACTATTTACTCAAATTCACATCATGTTTCCATTGTTCATTAGCCATTGTCCAAATTTTTATCTATTTTTATCCTTTCCATATTTCTAAATGCTTAGTATCTTCTTCATTTTTACACTGCTATAAAATTAAAAGATATTTTCTGTTTTGGAATAATTCATACATGTTTGCTTTAGTGTGAGCCTCAGTTCAGCCATTAGCTCTCTTCACATCCTTTGATGCAGAAATCACGAAAGATACGTTGAAGCCCCAGGAGCCATTTCTGTAAGTCTTGACTATTCAAGAATGGGGAATGGAGTTTTCTGAGGCAATGACCCTTCCTGATTTATTAGCTTATCCTTCCGGGTTTATCCATGTGAGAAAACATTGCCAATGCTTATTTGTCTTTTCCTGCCATATCCTCATATCATGATGTGGAGACACTGTGTTCTGCACAAGTATTTTTAAAAAATGACAAGCCTTTCCTTGTGGAACATTTAAATACGATGAAAATAACTTTCAATTAGGATCTGGAATATGCTAAGAAGTAAGTAAACTGATTTTATGCTTCTTGGGTTGTGCCTACCTACTTTTGAATATAACACTGGTATGTGTAAGTTGTTTTTCTTTCAGAACATCTCTCTTTTACTTTGCTAGGCCAAGCAGCTCCATTGAAAAGCCTATTAAAGTCACATTTTATGGTCCCCAGCACTCTTTGACAACATAATTTTTTTTATATTTCTGCTTTATTCCTTTAAATTGTGGTCCTCAATGTCTGATTCAGAACATGAAGAAAATGAGACAGTCGCTTTTGATAAGGTTAGTATTTTATGTAATATCATGCTATGACTATAAACATGTGGTATATTTTTGTTGAGTAATAGTAAAAGATTATATACTCTGCCTTACTTGTTTTATGGACTAAGAAATAAAGTCTGAGAAACACATAGTGGAAATATACAGTACTAAATCTCTGGTATTCTACTATAATGCACTCATTTGTAATAATGTAGGGCTGTATAATAATTTCATTTATTTTAAAATAATAGTAAATTAAGGACAAAAGAACTCAGAAATAAGTTTGGACTGAGGAAATTCAGAAAAAATATAATAAAAGCATGACCATTTTATCTAGAAAATAGTTGCATGAAGAATATAACTCACACCTTTGAGTTTTCTTTATAAACAGGATTTCTTCACATACACAACAAATAATTATTTGTTCCTTAATTATTCTACCTTTTCTGCTTGCACACATCTTATATCCCAAGTGTAGAAAATAGCATTCATATATATTCATTTCACAAATCTACTATTGTATTGTAACTATTGATGCATATTGAATCTTCTCTATTAAAAAATGAAAGAACTTGCCATTCATTTTTATACATGAGGTGCTAGCATGATAGTAGTCTTCCAACTAATATTTCCTGAGAGAATCAATATCTAAATACTTGTCTATTAGTACTTTTCATGATAATCTTACACATGTATTTTTTACCAGAAATATTCTTAGTAAATTATGCTACCTACCCAGTTTTATAACAGTGGTTTATAAACATTGGTTTATAACAATAAATCATCTATTCTCGACCTCTTCTCTCAGTATATAGCTATAATTTGTCTCTAAGGAATATTATTATAAGGCTTTCCCTCAGTAATTACACTTCAGCAAACCGTGGAATTTCAAACAGAGATATTTAGATCCAATATTTCTTTTATCACATTGTCAAATTATTTCTAGTATATTTCAAAGCCTAATAAAATGTATTAATTGATATTCTGATGGTGTAAAAGAATATTGAGAATATAATTCTCAAAACTTTATGCACTAGCAAGGAATTATAAAAGCCCAAAGTGGAGCTATGTAGAATCAACGTTGAAAAAAACAATCCAAAACTGGGCATCTGAGATGAATATGTCCTTCTCAAATGAAGAAATACAAGTGGCAAATAAATATATGAGAACATGTTCAACATCATCGGTCATTCAAGATAAGCAAATTAAAACATTGAGATTCCATCTTAGCACAAAAGGAATGGTTATCAAGAAATCAACCAACAACAAGTGCTGGAGTGGCTGTAGGCAAGAAGGAACCCTTTTCCACTGTTGATGGGAGTGGTACAACCACTGGTGGAAATCAGTGCGGAGATGCCTCAAAAAAACCCTAGGATTAGAGGTCCCATTCAACCCAGCTATTCCCCTTCTGGGTATATTCCCGGAAGAATTAAAAATATCATGCCACAACAGTATATGTCCACCCATGTTTATAGTAGCACAGTTTATCATAGATAAATCTTGGAAACAATCCAAGTGTCCAACAGTTGAAGAGTGGATAAAAGGATGTGGTCTTTCCATATAACGGAGTACCATTCAGGCACAAAAAGGATACACTTGAGACTTTTATAGGTAAATGGATGCAATTTGAGACCATACTCCTAAGTGAAATAAATTAGACTCATATGTGTAAACATTGTGTTGTCTCCCTGGTGTGAGAAACTGAAGGAGCAAATAAGTTCTAAAATGTACAATAGACATTGTGAAATGGGAAGAAATTGTTCAAAAGGAAAAAGGAACTAAGAAGGGGGAGGGGAAATGATGGAAGAGAATAGGAGGAAATGCAAATCTGTTATACTATTAGTGTCTCTTATTTCACTGAAAAGGAAGGTTTGCGCTAATATTAGTTGGAGAAATTTTTATGCCCATATCTTGTACTCTGAGCAAATATTTTAAAGATAGCAACAGGCAATGTATTAACTATTGTTATTCTCTTATTATTTTGCTACAGAATTTTGTTTGACCTTTTTCCAATAAAGTAAAACAAAAAAAACATGAATAAAATATTTTATATTGTTAGGGTTTCACAATTTGGAAAAATTTTTTAAAGTTTACAAAGAGTCATAATACAGAAACAAAAATTTTAAAACACAAATAAAGAAGGAAACTGTAAAACAAAAGAAGAAAGAAACTGTAAAACACAATAAGAAAAAGGAAGGAAGAGAAAAAAAGAGAAGGGAAGGAAAGAAAGAAAAAAGAAAGAAGAAAGATTATATGGAGAAACATGCCTGAGTGTTTCCACTTACAGAACAAAGGAATGTGGTATCAACAGGAATTATTTTAACTATATAGTAAGATTATGAGCCCAGGGGATACACACTCATTTTTTTTTTGTTAATTTCTACACTTTTCAAAATAACAAATAAATGTTTATTACTTTTATAGTCATATGAAAACGAAATAAATAGCTAGAGAAATTGTTCAGTGCTTATAGTACTTAATCACTGAAAAACTTTACTGAAGGAAACTCTGAAATACCTGACCCTGGAGATTATTAGAACTGGAATAGAGGCAGATGAGTTTAGAGAAGGTCAATGCGTAAGTGGTGACCTCTACATCTGCCTTCCATTTCATGAGGTCTGTGATTGATTCTAGGTGTTGTTTAAAACAGCAAAACTGCTCTGTAAAGGAAACATAATATAGTATGAAACACAAATAGATTTTTGTTTGGAAACTAGTAAGATCCATATATGTAGTCCTTTCTACATTATCAAATAAACTTTTTTCTCTTTTTTTTTTCTGAGATTTCCCTAAATTTCAGATCATTTCCCCTTGCTTACTGTTAGTAAATATCTCCTTTGAGGAAATTCAGGAAAAATTGCAATATCACAATAATAATTGATGATTTAATGCAAATCCCTCTGAGGTACAACTATGTCCACAGCATGGGTAACTGGTTTTAGCCACACATTAATCTAAATTTATAAAATAGACATAAGATTATGAGCCAAGGAAATCGAGGATTTTCCCTCATTTTCAAATCACTACCCACTGATGACAACTAAAAATGAAGGCCTGGTGAATATAAAGACTGAACACCCTAAACCTGTTGGTACCTGGCTGCCTGACCTAAACAAAATCAACGCGTGTGATTCAAAAGAAGGCATACTAATTTCAAAAAATTATTATACAGTTTCATACCTGACAAAGTAAGTGACATTAAGGTAAGAATTGTTCCGATGTAAAATGAGATGTTTCTGTTTGACATCTCTTAGAATTTTTCAAATAGAAATTTTGCTTTTCCTTTCCAGTAAGCATTTTAAGCAAAGATTGCTTTCTGGTAAATCACTTAAAAAGTTGTGAAATAAAAATAAAAAACCAACAATTATATGATGGATAGAATAGATATAAAACATTATCAAAAAAACTAAGTAAGCAAGGAAAAATTTACTTTTCATAAATAAATAATTTTGTACACCAGAAGCTATAATTTTATCCATCAAATACCAGATAAAGCTTGGTCAATTTTCACATTTCTGGTTTTAGTTGATTTTTCCCCCAATTTAGAACATCTAAGGTATGTTCTTCAAAATAAGCAGAACTAAGGCTAAAACCAGTGGGTAATGAAGAAATTTTCAAACATGGCTAAATGAAATTTAGAATATTTCTTAAACTTTTAAAATTTAGAAAATATCATATGTAAAATCATGGGAAAGTGATATGAAGTTATGTTAATTTATCAAATATTTAATGTATTTTAAATGTGCAACACAATTCCACCTACACAGTAAGTGATATCTATAAATAATGATATTTTACCTTTCATTCATGAGGAAATACATATTAGGCATCACTCTGAAAGGGATTAAAATGAAATGAGAAGAAATGAAAAGCTTTCAGCAGAGTAAGAGGCTAGAAGACGCATCTCTTGTAAACTCACACACTGACAGGCTCATGCTTTATAGAGAATAGTTCTATCTCATGTATAAAACTAAAGTCTGACTTCAGTATCACTAGATCAAATTCTTGTGTCAATTGTTATTTTTGCCTCCAAAACTGAGTATCTCAGAAAACCTTGTTAACATATATAAAGAGCTACCTGGGGACAATGGAGACCAGGTGGTCCATGAAACACTGACGCCATAGTTCACCTCTGTGCCCCGCCTTCTATATCAGCTATCTGGAGACCCCGGACCCTGCAGCCTATGATCTGCTGCCATCACAGCTCCCAGCTGAGCCCCAAGAAAGCCAGGTACACACCATCAACTTCCTGGGGACAATAGTCCAAGCAGCCCTTGGTCCTGCCACAATTGCAGTACATGTCTGGGTCCTGCAGGCACCATGCGCTCCCTGGAGACACTGGTCCAGGTAGCCCACAATCCTCTGACAGTGCAGTTCATGTCTGGGCCCTACACATGCCCTGTACATGCCTTGAGCTGACAGGGGACACTGGAGACCAGGCAGACCATGATCCCCTGATACTGTGGTTGGTGGCTGGGCCCTGCACATGCCCTGAGCTGCCTGGGGACACTGGTCCAGGTGATCCATGATCCAGACACCATGGATCATGTCTGGGCCCTGCTTGTACCTTCAGCTGCCTGGGGACACTGGACCAGGTGGTACACAATCTGCCACCATCATGGTTCACTTCTGAATCCTGAGAGAGCTGGATACACTTCACCAACTGCCCAGAGACCCTGTACTGAGCAGCCCATTTCCTCAGCCATAGAGGGAAAAGTCTCACCCCCAGGAAAACTAGGAATGCTAGGGACCTTTAGTGAGCTGTCAGGGAAGAGTGAGACTAGGAACTCTGCCTCTGGCATCAAAAAAGGTAAGATGAAGGACCAAAATGCAATCTCAGAACTCCACTCCACCCAGAGCAAGTCCAGGAGATATCAACATAGAATTTGGTAATCACACACTTGAAATCTCTGAAATGATTGCAAAGGAATTATAAAAAGAAACTCTATCAGGCCACAGAAGAAATCACATAAGAAATAATCTCTCAGGCAAAAAATGAAATGAAAAGAATAATGAAAAACTTGCTCAGAACATCTAAAGAAAACATACAAAAAAACAGACAAGCAAAGAAAAATGGTGGAAATATTAAATGAACAATGTAGGAAGGAGTAAGAATGCATGAAACAGATTCACACAGATATACAAGAAATCAAAACTTCCGTCAAAAGCTGTGAAAATTGCTTAAATGAAGCCAAAGATAAAATTTCAGATCTTGAAGGTAGCACTGCAGCTAATGATTGAGAAAGGAAGACTCTTAAAATTAGCAAGGAATCTCTTAAAATTACCAGATAATAACAATTTAACAGCTGCAAGATGGTGCAAAGAGAAATAATGTAAGACTAATAAGAGTCAGTGAAACAGCAGGAGGCAACACAAATGACATAAAGAGAATATTTGCAGAAATAATTGCAGAAAACTTCCCAATCATGGAAAAAGAACTTGATATATAGGTAAGTAAGGTACATGGAACTCCAACTAGCCATAACCAAAATAAAATTACATTCAGACATATAATAATCAAGATCCCAGAAATCCAGCCAAAGAACAGAATATTAACAGCCATTAGAGAAAAGAAACAGATCTCCTATAAAGGAAAGCCCATCAGAATCACAGCAAACTTCTCAACACAAACCATCCACTCGAGAAGAGCTTGGAGTGAAGTAATCCAGGTACTCAGACAAAGCAACTTCCAACCAAGATTGATGTATCCTACAAAATTAACCCTCAATTTAATGGAGAAATAAAATATTTCCACAACAAAGAACAGCTGAAGAACTTTATGAGTGCCAAACCAACCTTACAAAGCGTTCTAAAAGATATTCTAGAAAGAGATAAAAATGACCACAATTTCATGAGCAACAATAGAAAAGAACCACCGAGCAAAGTAAGCAAGTAAAAAGAGAGAAAAAGTAGGAAACAAGTAGCAAGTAAACTAAAAGACAAGGATATGCCAGCATACATCAGTCATAACCATTAATGTAAATGGCCTCAATTCACGAATCAAAAGAGGCAGACTGACAGAGTGCATCAAGAAACAAAATTAAACAATATGCTGTATATGGGAAAAACATTTAACTCAAAAAGAAATTTACACACTGGAAGTCAAAGAATAAAAAACAATTGTCCATGAAACAGAAACTCAGAAAAAAGAAGAGGTAGCTATTCTGTTTGTAGACAATGTGAACCTCAAATCAAGAACAATCAAAGAGATAAAGAAGGCCACTACATACTTGTTAGGGGGAAAACATAAGAGGAATAGATAACAACCATAAATATCTGTGCACAAAACATGGGAGCACCAAACTATATGAGACAAATCTTAATAGACATGAAAAACCAAATAACCAATAACACTATTGTAATGGGGGAGCTAAACAACCCATTGACACAAAGAAATAGGTCAAGCAGAGAAAAATCAGCAAAAAAACAACAGGTCTGAACCAAATCTGTGAACAAATGGACTTAATAAATGTTTACATTTACCCCCACAACATCATAATACACATTCTTCTCAGCTGCACATGGGACATTCTCTAAAATAGACCACATTCTAGCCCACAGAGCATGCTTAACTAAATACAAAAGAATCAAAATTATCTTGTGCATAGTATCTGACCACAGTGCAATGAAATTGGAAATTAATGACAAAAGGAACTCCAAAAACTCCATAAACACTTGGAAATTAAACAACAACCTCATGTACAACCAATGGATCACACAAGAAATTAAAAAATACCTACAAACAAAAATGTAGATGCAACTTACCAGAATCTGTGGGATGCAATGAAAGCAGTCCTCAGAGGGAAATTTATACTGGTGAACTCACATATAAGGAAAACAGAAAGAGAACAAATAAATAGCCCAATCCTGCACCTCAAACTTTTAGAAAAAAAAGAAGTCAAGCCTGAAGCCCAAAGAAGGGAGGAAATTATAAAGATCAGGGCAGAATTTAATGCAATTGAGATGAAAAAAACACTACAAAAATTATTGAATCAAAGAGTTGGTTCTTTGAAAGAATAAATAAAATTGATAAGCCCCTAGCCAACCTTATCAAAACTGGAAAGACAGAACTCAAATTCATGAAATAAGGAATGAAAAGGGTGAAATCACCAGAGATCCTATAGAAATTCAGAAAATTATTAATACCTCCTTTGAAAATCTTTACTCCCATAGAGTAGAAAACTCAAAAGAAATGGACAAATTCCTAGATATGTGTGAATTACCAAAATTGAATCAAGATATAAAAATCCCAAATAACACAGTATCAATTAATGAGATTGAAAATGTGATTAAAAACTTACCAAAGAAGAAAAGCTCAGGTCATGATGGATTCACAGAAGAATTCTACAAGAAATTCAAAGAGGATTTAATGCTAATACTCCTCAAACTCGTCAGTGAAATTGAAAAGGAAGCAATTCTCCCTAACTCATTGCTGGAGCTAAGTATTATACTGATACCAAAACCAGAGAAAGACCCAACCAAGAAAGATAACTACAGACCAATCTGTCTAGTGAACATAGATGCAAAGATACTCAATAAAATACTAGCAAATAAAATGCGGCAAATTATCAAGAAAACCGTACACCATAACCAAGTGGGATTCATCTCAGGAATGCAGAGATGTTTCAATATATTCAAATCATTCTTACATGTCTGTAGTTGTTTATTGGAGTAACCAATATGAAGATAACAGTGTGTAAATCAGCAACCACTGTTAATTTCTTTCCACCTCACCTGAAATTCTGTATTGTTTTTATTGTTTTTGTGTTGTTTTATGTCTGTATGTTTATTCATATGCTCTCTAAAAATAAAATTTAAAAAAAACATACACCACATTAGCCCAAGCCAATACTTCTCAAATTGAAGGCACAAAGCCATTTGTTGACACTTAAATCTAACGACCTGGGTGGGATGGGGCACTAAATGACAGAAAGCAAAGGGAGTACTGAACACATGCCCAAGTTTTTAAACCAGCTCATTTTTATGATAAAGTGTAGGAACCCTACCCAATACTCTTTTAGATTTCCAGTCTCTGTTATGGTTTTTGTCTTTTTCTCATGTACAAAACACTCCCCCCAAAAAAGCTCTTCTGCCTGTTTTAAATCAATCATTTTTAGTTCTTCTTTTGCATCCTTTTTATTCCTGACACCTTGGTATGTCGAAATTCTCTTTCCCTGCAAAAGTGCTGAAGTCAGCATCTTTCACCTATTACAAGGCAAAAGCTGACGCTCGGTGTTCACTGTTCTGCCAGAAATTAGCACAGTACCTAGTCAAACATGCTTCAGATCTCAAATGGGAAGGAGAGGGGAAGCAAGAAGATGGGAAAGCATTTTATTTTTTTCTAACAAATGAAATTTGTTTCATTTTTTATTTTAAAAGTAATAGAATGAAAACATTAACAAACAGACATCCATTTACAAAGTAGCACAAAGATAGTACAAGCAATACTGAATTACAGACAAGGTGACAGGGAATTAACAATGGATGTTGTATCACATATTAATAACTTTAAAGTGGTCACATTTTAAATGCTCATTTTATTTGAATGTTCTATGCATAGAGAAATTATATCAATTACCTATGAGCAAAATTCCTTCATAGGAAACACAAAGGTTTTATGCAAAGTTACATAAAGTTACACAATAAGAGCCCCAACCATACAACTCCTTGAGCACCTGTGTGTTGTAGTTATAAGATCAATAATCCTTCAGTGCAAACATATTTTATCTTCCACCTAAGTGACTATTATAAAAAAGCAATAATTTATGCAAAGATGTAGTTTTTCTAAATCTCCTTAAAACCGAGCCTTTTCTTTCTGCATCACCCTCAGCCCCATCTCAGACTCTAGCCAGCAGTCATCCCGAAGCCCACTGCTCTTCCATCCTCTCCTGACGTTTAGCGTCAGTGTACCAATGGTACGCGCATGAAATGCACACTGTTCACAGTGAGATGTTTCAGGCCTTTTAATCTCATTCATAGAAAAGAAACTTACCTTGGTTTTGCTCTTGCTCTTGTTGTTTTTTGTTTGTTTTGTTTTGTTTTTTTTGTTTGCTCGAAGATCTTGTTTCTGCTAGTCTGCTTTCATTGAAAAAATCTGGTCAATTTAAGGCTAAGGTCAGGATAATCATACTGAGCTCAGTTAACTAGAATAGAAGACAAAATGTTATAGTTTAGAACACTGTTCTCAAACCATAGATCTCTTAAATGAGAATTTCTTAGAGGCTTTTGAAAATCTAGATCCCTGGGCCCCATCCTGTACTCACTGATCCCTAATCTCCTTTCAAGTAGCTCAAGAACCTCCACACCTCGTGAACAGCACAGAAGATTCTCACACATCTAGACACTGACAGGCCACTCCCAGAAGCACATTATTCAATGGGCATTTATGTGGAAAGAAGCGTCATGGTAAAGCCATTTTTAAAAAATAAGCATTTTTAAAAAGATGCGTTTAACTTTACCTCTGAAGGTTATTTCTGTATTTTCTACAGCAAAATGTTTAGTGCAGGAATATGGTTACTAACAATCCTCTCTTAAAAAGAAAAAAAAATCCTCCCACCGGATTGGTTTTATCACTGATCAATGATATCACTGACATCTCCCTCAGCAGCTCTGATCTCAGTGTGCAATGTAAATCAAATTAATGAAAATAAAAGCCATCAAAGAGATGGTAAATTAATTTTCTCTTCACTTAAATACACAGCATGAGAAAGAATTTTTTCTATGATTAAAATTGGCATCATATTATTTTCTAAAAATAACATCTCCCAAAGTAAGTCTACTTGAAAATAATTTAATTTAAACACTAATAGATTATTTCAAGAAGTTATCTGTTTCTAAAAACATTAGATATTATTGATTACATCGTCTGCTGTCTAAAGTTGGAAAATGGATGAGTTGATTTTCCGCTACGGTATTCTGTCAAGCGTGGGGTGGATCACTTTACCTGTAAATATAAAAGGTCAATTTAGATACACTGAATTTGGTGCACTTTGCTTAAATTTTGTGAGTGAAAATGGTTCATGAATCGGGCAGCACTCAGAGCCAGGAGAGGTTCAGAGAGCTCTGCCCACTCTGGGAAAGCAGCATTTATAGAGAGAAAAAGGAAATGCTGTGCCCAGCTTTACCGTGGCTCAGCATGTGCGCGGAGGGGTATAGTGTGAGGAGGCATCCAGGTTACACGTACTCCATCCATCAATTGGTCGCCTGATTGTCTGAAACTTGGCTCAAGTAATTGGCTGCATCTTAATAACATATTATAACAATTTACTTTTATTTTGTTTAGAGACTGAATTAGGTCACTGTTCCAGATTAGAAACTGCAAGTACAGGAGCTGGCTGAGGCCAAATTTAATTTAATTTAATTTAATTTAAAATGGGGAAGCAAGTCCCTAACGAGTATATACCTACATCAGATGATACCTGGGCTTCTACTTCCACCTTTGACTATGAAGGAATCACACCTACCACTGCCGACATACAAACTTGAAGAGAGTTTAAAACTCTCAACTGCTCTCATTGCGCTGTAATCACAGGCAGAGTGTAAAGTTTGTGTCTCTGGCTCTGTGGGTGTATGTAGGAGGGGAGAAGCCGGGAAGAAGAAAAAAGAAGAGAGCAGAGGGGAAGGAAGGGAAGGGGAAGGGCAGAAAGGAGAGGAAAAGGAAATGTACAGGTCTTTCTGAAGGAATGAATGTATATTTAAATTTATACACTGAAAACATCATCATCTCCTGATTTATATATGGTCAACATCAAACTCTTAAATATCTTTTTCCCTTGAATACAATATGGTGTCTGGACAGCAGTGAGACTTAGAGCTGTTCCACATACTAGAGTCGAGGAAGGAGACCGTGTGCCCTGAAACTTCCCTCTTGTTTGGGAGCCAGGCCATATGTTATGCAGTGCTGTCAGAGCTACAGCACAAGGATACACATGTACCTGCATGCAGGTACAAGTATCCAAACATGAAAAAGCTTACCTTTGAGATTAAAAAATTTTTTTAATCTAACCCAGTCTTACAGTCTGAAACTTGCTACTCTAAATATTCTTGAAAGAGCTGATTTACCACGGGTAGATGAACATAAAAAAGAGCTCAGTAAGTAATAATTTGCCAGTGTCTCCAATCAGCAAGCTATCTTCAGAAGCAATTTAACAGCAGCCTCAGGTATACAGCAGAGAGAGCACCAAGGACCTAATTGTACCCACATGTCTTATAAGGCAATTAAATTGTGAGTAATTTTTTACTGTTGTTGCTGTTAAGGCCTTGAAAGTTGTCTCATTCCTCCCTCATCGCTGCAACAGCCAAAAGCACCTTTACACATTATCCCTTCCAATGCTTCCCAAGTGGGAGGTTAGATGTGTGGCTCTTAGTCGCAGGTGGGCTCTCAGTGCTGCCAGTTAATGATATTGTATTTATGTTGTTAGTCCTTTCACTATGTCCCATTCATTCAACACAGACCAAAACCTGTGTGCTTGTGGAAAGATGATTTAAAAACAAATAAATTGTGCAGTACGTTATAAAGGTTTCGGTATTATGAAAAAAATAAAGCAGGGGAATGAAGCAAGGAAAGGGAAAGGCAATATGAATTTGCTGGGTAGGGCACACTTGCAAATAGAGTGGCTGGCTCAGTCACCTCCCAGGCAGATGTGTGTGGCTGTGTTTTTTGAGCAAAGGGGCAGGCTGTGCAAAGGCCTTAGGATGGAATACATTGGGCTTGTTCCAAGAAGAAAGTGTTCTTAATAAACCCACTTACAGACCTATCTTGTGTTCTGCTTATGAGGGGAAACTACTGCCATCTCCCAGTGATCTTCCAACTAACCTGGAATTGCTTTAAGGGTCTCCCTTACGGTTTTATCAGAAGACAATAAAGGCACCAAAGGTGAAGCCAGATATCACTTAAGACAGTACTGCAATAGTCCACAGGGATGGAAGGTTAGATACGGTTTAAATCAATGCGGCAGTGATATAAGTGGTGAAAAGTGGCTACACTAGATCAGTGGTGGCAACCCTAGGGAAAACATGTTATTGTGTTTTTCTATTAAGACAAAAGATGTTAATGCATGAGTTTTTTAAATCTAACCTAAAACCTCAGTACTCAAATTTAATTGCAGTATTAGCACCTTGCCATAAATAAGTGGGATTTAGGCGCTGCAGCTGGGACACTTGGTCTCTAAAACCTTTGCCATCACTCTTCTAGATGTTTTTTGACATAAGGTTTTATAGCACATTAAAGATTGGGGCAACAGACAAGTCAAAATTGCCTCCAATGCTCCTTGACCTGAAGTGCTGACTTTCTCCAAAGCCAAGCAACTCCGACACATCCCCATTCTTAGTTGATGACCTCGCCTCCTACTCTTACCAAGAATTTAGAGTAGAAGACCCTGAAACGCTCACTAGCTGTCCTCCACAGCTGTCATCTGAGTCTGTTAGTACCATGAATGAACGCTCTGTGCTCCTAGGAGTAACTTTTCCACTGGTGCACTGAATCTCTTTCCTTCCCATCTACCAAGAGCATTGCTCGATTAACCTCTCCTTTCTCTCCCATCATGTTATTCTGTTTAACATGATCCCTTCCATTAGCCTACTTTTACCGTTTTGACTCTAGTCCTTCATTTTTATCTAGAGGAAACTCTTCTAAAACAGTTGTCTGCACTCATTTTCCAGTTCTTCTCCACTCACCTTTTCCTGAACTCACTTCAGCTAGTTTTACACCTAATCCATTCAGTTTCTTCTATTTTCATTTTCAACTTGCTTTCAAAATCAGTCAATCAATCAATCAACTGCGAGCTCACATATCTATTATATTGCAAGTCAGCATTTCATTGTTGACAATTTCCTCTCAAAAGAACCTGTACCTTCTGTTGAATCATAACATCAGGATCGCCTGGTTTTCCAGGTACCTGCTATCATGCTTAGTCCTCTATCTGCTGTCATAAGGAAGCTAAACTTACAGGCCATCCCTTACAGCTTTACGTTCATTGGGAATTTTACTTTACCCCAGTAAAAGGATGCCTTCTTGAAGGACAAAAGCTTTTAAATCTGTAGAGTCTAAAATCATAGAGCATGAATTCTCTCCATGTGAGACCCTGCAAGTGGTGGGAACCAGGGACAGCACTGCTCCTGCCCTGCGTTTGCATCCTGAAGGACAGATCCTTTTCCTCCTGAGGAGTCAGTGTCACCCTGGCTCCTGAGCAATCCCTTCAAGAGGCTGCTTCACAACGTCTTTGGCTTCTGGATGATGCAGAGGAGGTAGGACCATTGGAAACTATGGTCTTCTTTCTCTGTCTTCTTGTTCCTCTGAATCTTCCTGGATGTTAGTGTTAAAGTATCCCTGAGATTCTTCTCAGGTACTAGATTTCTATGTACACTTGGCAATTGCATTCAGTCTAATGCACTTCCTTACTACATTCTCTTGAGAATTTATGCTTTAAGCTTGAACCTTTCCATTGAAATTCTTCTTTAGATGATGTAGCCTTGGAAATATGTATTAAACACCCCACATCTATCCTTCCCTATCACTAAGAATAAAACAGAAGGCACATTTGCTTTTCCTTTTCCAATTCATAGCAACTGCATCCTTCCAAGTTCCTCAGGACAAAATCCAAAATTACTTGTCTTCTTTTCTGTCCCACTTCATCTAACGCATCAGCAAATCTGGTTGGTGCTACCTTCGCTGGTTACCTACAGTCCAGCCAACTCCTTTTAAACTCACTACACTACTTAGATCCAAGTCACCACCACCCTGCATTTGAATTATTGAGGTTGCTTTCCTGCTAACCTCTAGACTTCCTCTTGTGTTCCCCGCAGTCTTTCCTCACCGGCAACCAGATTGTGTCTGAAAGCCGGGTCATATTTTCCTGTTCAGAATCAAATCCAGAGTCTTTACGGTGTCCCATCAGCCTCTTCACTGTTCCATGAGCATGCCCTGAGCGCTCTTCCCTTAGATATCCCTATCGCTGGCTCCCTCAGGTACTCAGATCTTACCCGAAAAATCTTACCTGAAAAGATGTCCCTCACATCTGCAGAGTCCACTATGACCAACGTTTCCTAAGCAGCCAGTTTGATAAATTCACTCATCAATCACTATCATGTCTCACTACATTTTAATCCTCTGCATCCCTTGTTTGACTTATTTGGGTTTCTTTACTCCATGTGTGTCACCTTCTAGAATGAACCCGGACACATTTTCTGTCTTCGTCATCACCTAGATCATAGGAAGTGCCCAACAAATATCCCCCGAATGAGTCAATCAGCCAGATGTGACCTCCCTAATAAACCCATGCCAAGTATATACTGTAGGTTGGAGGAAGGAAGTGGTGGTAGGAGAGGACAAAATTGTATGATTGTCCACTTGGGTATCATTGTTAAAGTCAATGCCCATAATTTTAACACAGCATGTCAACCATCTTGTGCCTCCACATTCTAAACTTGTTTGGTTGTTGGGTGTAAATTGGTGGATTCTTGTGATACACACTTTGCTACTCCAGCCACCACCCCTCCATCACCTGTTTCTTCCCTTCTCCTTCAGTACTGGAGCGTTTGAACTTATGTTATTGTTTCTGTGTTATTTAAGTGGTGATCATCAAACAACAGAAGTTCATGTTTAAACCTTTGAGCCTAGATTGCTGTAAAATGGAAACTGAGTGTTTTACTTTCTTTCCTTTCCCTTCCCCTGCTGTAAGAAGCCGTCTTTGTCTTATTTTTCTATATCTAGATGATCTTTTTGAATTGTGAGTAAAATTATGCTGCAGATTCTCTGCTTTTTCAGGGTAACTTCATCAGCCTTGCGTTGTTTTAGGATAAAGGCAACAATTCCCCATGTTAGAAAACAAAAACGCAGAGCAGGGCACAGCAGCACACACCTGCAATCCCAGCACTCAGGAGGATGAGGCAAGAGGATCACCATGAGTTCAAAGCCAGCCTGAGCTACATAAGCGAGTTCAAGGTGAGCCAGCAATACACAGTGAGACCCTGCCTCAAAAAAACAAAAACACACACCCAAAAACCCATACAGTGTCTTGCTTGTCTCTCAGGTCTCAGCTCTCACTATTCCAGGATAGCTAAGTGGGACCGCCTTTCAGTCCTCACATGACTAAGCTCTCTTTTGCCATTAAACCTTTGCATCCGCTCTTGCTCCTGTCACTTCCTCAGGGGAGCCATCCTGACCTCACACTCTAAACTCTCTCTGTCCTACTCTATCATTGAACTGCATCACTTTCATTAATAGCATTTGTCAAGGCTACAATTGACTTTTGATTGTACATTTATTTTGTTACAACTAGTGAGAGAGAATTATTTACCTCTAGGAGGGCATTCCTATATGTCCACACTGTACTTGGCATGATAGAAACTGATAAATACTTGCTGAATGAATGAATGAATGAATGGATGGATTAATGAGTGTAACCAAGCACAAAATGCCATGAAAAGGTAGAAACAAGCCCACACAGGGCAGTGAGATCTATGCCCTCAGAATCTCGATATCATTGATTGGCTTCCAGCACAACCATGCAGGCTCTGGGGACTTAGCCTGTGGCTTTAGACAGAATGCTTCTCCTAACTGGTATTTTTCTTAGATTTGGTTCAAAATACACATAGGTTTCTGTACTCTGTTGTTATATCTTTTGTTTGGGGAACTAATAAGCAAAGAAAATTATCCCTAAATCTGAATTGCTCAATCCTGTGACTTCCACTGTTAAATCTCACTGCAACTCTGATAGCTCAAGAAGCCCTTCTTATTTACCCTTCCAAGCATTCAGAAAAAAGCCTGAGATGGCCATGTAAGGCATTTCATAGTAGTGAACTCATTCCTATCTATACAATAGGTTATTTCATTTATTAACTGGAAACAGAAAGAAACAGTGCTGAAGTTTGAAAATCCTCACTGAAGAAGATATTTTTGTTATCTGCTTTTGCAGTGAAAACTTTGAGTAGTTGAATGTTCACTACTGTGTGAAACAAGTGTTCAAAATAGATCCAAAGTGGAAAAAAATGACTTTGATTAGGAAAACTTTGGAAAGTGTTCTTTTCATGGTGTGTTTATTATCTATGATTTTCCAAAAAGACATGGGTAAATAAAATTGGCATGTAAATTTGTTCAAGTATGGATGCTTGTTTTTAGCTTTTACCTAGTTTGAATTGTTAATTTATTTGTTAAACTAAAAGAGACATGCCTATGTTTATCATCTTCTGAATTTGTCTTGAACTACATGCCAGCCTTTCTTAGACCTTGGTTTGAAAAGACTAGCTTCAGTATGTCTGAGATTCATACCTTGCCTATTGCATTAGTACAAGATCATGCTATCATTTTGTGAGACAAAAACTTTTATTCTAAAGCACATGCCTAATAAATTAACAGTAAAGTCACTTGGGAATAATATCCACTGCTGAAGCTTTATATATGAATAACGTAAATCATGTACTTGGCATGCTTGCATGTAATCAGCCCTTAATCAGATAAGAAAAGAACAAACAGTTTGAGGACTGATTGTCATGCACTGTGTGTAATGCTCGCAGCCTGATTTGAACACCTGCCTGTGAAATGGCAAAAGATCACTATCTTGATCATGGCAAGAGTTCTTTGTTTTAGCCTTGGAACTGTACATAACATATAGCTTAGGCAATCATAAGAGAAAAAGAAACTGAATTTGATTTGTGAGTTTTACATTACAGCTAAATAGGACACCGTGCCTGGGTTCACTAGGGACTTTCAGGCTACTCCATCCCTTTCTCTTGCCATCTGACAACTTAAAGGAAAGACAGAGTGGAGATGAAGGAAATCCCATGAACCAAGGACTCCAAGGAGAGTACCAAATGAAGTCAACTCTCAGGCAACGTGAAATATTTCTGTGCAGGTTTTTCTATAGAATTTTGCCTTTCTAGGATCACAGCCCTGTCAAGAAGTCTGACTGCCATTGTGTTCCTGCAGTGGTGATTTACCCAAATGCAGTGCATCGTAAGTAAAGCTAATTAACTTTGACTTCACTACATATATTGCTAGAAGATTCAAGCCTCTTGTTGTTCAGGTAGAATAATTAAAGAAAAATAGAGGTTCCCCAAAGAGAACATTTGGTTCAGGTAGTAAAACTTAGAAATGAAATAATTTGTTGCCTTGGAAAGAAATGAACTGCAAACTCTTTCCATCTGTTTCTTTAGGAAGAAAGCGGGTTACCTCATGTGTGCTGTCATAGATGATTAGCTCTCTTGTTCTGGGCCCTGCCCCAGAGAGGACCACTCACCTGTCGACAGCTTCGCACACCAGGCCTGGCTACACCTGTTCTTGCCATCTAACAGGCAAGATAGGTGTGATG
This sequence comes from Dinomys branickii, assembly GCA_004027595.1. Taxonomy (NCBI): domain Eukaryota; kingdom Metazoa; phylum Chordata; class Mammalia; order Rodentia; family Dinomyidae; genus Dinomys; species Dinomys branickii. Next base: position 70,021 of record PVLD010004184.1, on the reverse strand, counting down.
CCAAAGCTGTAGGTAGCACAAAGATAACACTGGCCAGTCAGGTACCTTTTCTGCACGGTTAGCTGCAGCTCAGGAGACAGCATGAGAACTTAAAATACCGGGGCAAGATCCAAGCACTGAATCTTCAGCACAAGGCTCAGCATGCCACCCCTAACCAAGGAGTTGTCTGGGATCCCAGAATATTTTCTCAGTTTTCATTCTGGAGGAGAGGAGAGACTGAGCATTTCTTGACGAAAGCAGAGTTTATCAGACATTCCACCAATGTTCCCCCTCCAAGTGAGATAACCAGTGGATAAATCCTGTCTTGGTTAGCCAAAGTCTTGTTAATTGATAAAACCCTTAGATGTAGGGTAGACGATAAGTAATTTTCCTAAATTAGAAGCAGTTTTATAAAATTAAAGTTGACTTTGTAAAAACCTTTAAGAAGTTCTAATCCCTTTTCAGCAAGTTCCATGAATCACAAGACTTTTTGGAACTGTTAACTTAAGATAACAGGAAAGGCTTGCAATCCTGATGTCTATGATTTACTTCTTACACATGAGAAAAATTTATACAAAACAAACTTAGCACTCACATTCACAATGACTGGTAACAGTGACTGCGGGAGGCAACGGGGGCTCTGAAGCATGAAAAAGTCGCCAGGTGTTTCAAGTCAAACAAAGTTTAATTGTTAAGTATGCCTACTTTAGACTGGCAATAGATTGGGACGGTCCATTTTGCCTTGATGGCAGATAGGTTAGCAGTATTTTTTGTCTTCATGAAAATCAAAATTTAAGAAGAGAGATGTGAGGTCTTGAAATGGTAGCTTAAAATTTCACAATTTTGGTCAAAACACAGTATCTGAGAGTAAGTGTAGTGTTTTTGATATCACTCCTCATGATCAAATTCGAGTTGGAATAAAATTCTCTTTGATCTGCACTTCAGTCTTCCTTCATGGCTTAAATATCAACTTTCAGGCTTTCAAATAATTGAACAAAATATGTAACTGACATTTCATGCTCATAGACAATGTTTTCTAACTCTTTTATTCTTAATTTGGTTAGCATTCAATTATGTAGGGCATGCTACCCATGGAACCACATTCTTTTGCTTTTGTTCACAGAACCAAGAACCTGATTAAGGAATGCAGAGGATAAAATGGACATGAATTCTTCTAATACATATAAGCAGAATCATAGGCTATGTTAACTTCCAAAGACAAAAACTAAAGAAAATCTCTAAGAAGTTTTGTCTACCTGCCTCCTTACCCGTGGCATGGAATTTAAACATATTGCAAGCACATTCTTCCCTTCAGGGACTCACATTAACATTCTGCACTCTCAAGACAAATGTCTCAGTGGGATTTCCCCATGGATTGTGGGGTAGGCTTCCTCTCACCATGTGCAGGTTACACGACTGGTTCCCCAGGGTGCAGGGGTGGGTAGAGCTGTGCTACACTAACAACGTGAAATATTAACTGAAGGATTATTTGTGTCTGGTACTTTTTCACACAGTCACAGGTAAAAGTGGACACAACACAGCTTCAGTGCCCTTGGGATAGGATTGCGACAGCAGTGGGCACAGATGAGAAGAAAATACTGTATAGCTGATTTTTAGACCCTGAATTTCAAATTTGAGTTTGGAAACACATAACGTGATGACAGTTTTGGAAGAAAAAGTGTTTAACTCTCAAAGGCCAGATGCTAAAGGGCTCAAAGCACAAAGCAAATGTCAAAAAGGGCATACTTGGAAGAATTCACAAGGTAAAAGAGCAAAGTTTTACCATTACAGTGAGGAAAACAACCCCTACGAGGTACAAGTGGAGATCAGTGAGGGAGTGATCCTCATTGTGCACTCTGCAAGAGGAGGAAGGAGGGCGGCAGAACCCCCACAGATTTGGGGTCCGAAGTAGAGGAAATGCTCTCGGTTTCTCCCAGTGAGCCCTGGAGGCAGAGCCTTCGGGACTCCCACCCCATGCACTGCAGGGTGCGAGCTCCATGCAGGCTGTGCCAGGACTTCCTCCCAGTGCCAATGTAGCATGGCACAACAGCCCGTCCCTCCAGCAGCCCTCAAAAGGAGGTGGCATTTGGGAAAGAAGGAGTGGATGGACTTGAAGATGCCTCAAAGTACAAGGGAAGCAGCTGTAGAAAAAAACTCTGCTAACTCCATGGATGAGACTGAAAACTGTGTTTCTAGCATGTCACTAGGAAGGTATGACAGTGACCATGGGCTAGAGGACACATCTCAGTACAGGCAAACACAGTTAGAAGTCACACAAAGGCCAGGGCTAGCTCTGTGATGAAATACCTAAGATAAACACCTCCCTCCATGGTCTCACTGCTTGCTGCCTCCATGAACAGTTTTTGTTCTGCCAACCCCCTCTGGCATGCTGTCCTGTCTTCCCAACAGCCAACAATGGACAGAAACCTGTACAACTTGAAAAGAGAAAAGTTTACTTTAGCTGACACTTTCAGTGGTCCCTGATAAAGTCATGATAAACTGGCTGTGCTGTTTGGGCCTATGACAAGACAGAACATCAATGCAGGGAACACACAATGGGCCACAGCTGCTCATCTCACAGTGGCCAGGGAGCAAAAATATCAAGAGACCAGGGTCCCAGTCTCTTTCAAGATCACACCCTAGGCTCTGCCTCAAAGATCTTACCACCTCACCACAAGCTGGTGACTGAACCTTTAGCACATGGGCTTTTGGGAGGCAATTCTTAAATCATAACATGCTGATCCTAGCCCCAAAAGGCTTATGTCCTTCTCACAGTGCAAATTGTATTTAATCCATCTATCAGCATCTCACAGTCCTAACCCTGTCAAAATTGCTTGGAAGTCCAAGCCCAACCGGACATGGCGGTTCACATCTATAATCCCAGCACTCCAAGGGCTAAGGCAAGAGAATCGCCACAAGTTCAAGGTCAGCCAGGACTACACAGAGAGTTCAGGGCCAGCCTGAACTACAAAGTGGGACCCTGTCTCAAAAAAAAAAAAAAAAAGACAGATAGAAAGTCCAAGCCTAAAGTCTCCTGTGAGATTTAAGGCACATTCAGCTGTGAGCACCTGTAACAAGACGTAAAACTAGTTACAAACTCCTGAGACACAATGATATGGATCAACATTTCCACTCAAAAAGAAAATAATAGAAAAATAACAAGGGACCAAAGCAAGAACAGCACACAGCAGGGCAAACACTGAATCCTATAGCTCCATATCCAGCACCTGGGGCTCATGGTGGCATGACGTGAGCTCTAAAGGGCTTAGGATGCCCCACTTCTAGGGCCTTGCTGGCTGCAGCCCACGGGGCCTCTCTCTGGTGCTGGCTCCACATGCTGCTGCCTACAGTTTCCCTCTGCAAACTCCTCATGGTCCTTTAACTTCTCTGGGTCTCCACTGTGGCTTCAGCATCACTTCCGCAGATTCACACCCTGCTCTCTCAGGGGAGGCCAGTGCAGATCCTAAACCTGCCTCACACTGCCCGGCCTCCCAGGCTTTCCTTTGAAATCTCAGTGGATGACTCCATAACTCACAAAATCAACACCCATGGACGACACCAGGGCCTCATGCCAATGAAAGCTGAACTGCGGCCCACCTGAACTAAGGCTGCAAGCCTCTGACAGTTCCTTGGCAGCAGATCATGGGAAAATGAATCCCAGGAAAATTATCCCCTAGTAGCTCTGTGAAAACATGGTGCCCAGGGCTTTCTCCTGAAATGACTGTGCCCTGGGAAGTCTTTGAAATAAATTTGTACTTTCACTGCCTTGAGCCTGCAGTGGGTGGGATCTTGTCAATTCCTGGATGCTATTGAGGTATCTTTCCTATTACCCTGGTGCAAAGTATTTAGCTTCTTTGTTTATTTTATTTATTTGCATTACTGGATTTTGAATCCAGGGTCTTTCCACTAAACTACATCCCCAGGTGTTACAGTTTACATCTATATGTCACCCAAAGCCTCATGTGCTCACAGGGGGGCTTTGGGGAGGTGACTGTATCATAGGGGTGTGATACTTATCAGTTTTAATATTACGGGGGAAAGAAAAAGCTGACACTTGAAGAAAATTGTGCTACTTTTATCTATGGAAATATTGTACAAATTGTTTCTATAAAGGGTAATTTAACCTATCAATCCTTGGTCTTCTGGCCCAGTTTGGCAGTCTATAGCACCTCAAACAAAATAGGCCCATCGTTCTCTATTTTCTCTCAGGTTATCAACTGAGAGTTGTCTTAACATTTTTACATGGTTGAGTATAAACCAAATGAAGACTCATATTTTATAACATTTGAAAATTGTATAAAATTCAAATTTGAACAACCTCAAATAAAACTACTGGAACAAAGTCATACTTACTTGTTTGTGTGAGGTAGCTTCTGTGATACAGTAGCAAAGTCAGGTAGCTACAACAGACCCTATGACCCACACAACCCCAAATATTTGATTTTATAAAACTTTAGACAAACTCTAGTTTCTAGCAAATTTCCAGGTTAAATAGTTAGCTAATCCTAAATTTTCCACCAAAATTATCAAATATATTTGGTAGGATTTGCTGGTGTGTGGCTATTAAATTAAGAACAGTACACCCTGCCCCACTGAAGGAGTTACTATATGTAAATATCTTAGGCCCCGAATCTAATTAACCTAAGTCCAGGCACAATAACACCTAGTCTTCTTCTCACATGTGACCTTACACACTTTGAAGTCGTCCCTCTAGATGAATCCAAGCTTTACTTCTATGGTTTTCAATATCATTAATACATTATTTTTAAACTTGGAGAAAAAAGTTTCTATTCTAGTCAAAGTATATATCACTTCAAGTAGTGACTGTTCTGCAGTAAAGCCAGTATACAACAGTATGCTTTGTTTACTTCTGAAAGAACTACATTGTAAAAGATGTCAGCATTCTTCCACAATCAGTAATAAATTCTTTAAGTCTTTTTTCCAATAGAAGAGTATTAGTAATTGGCATTTACTGTACCTATAACAAGCATTTTAAATGCATCATTTTGTTTATATAAGATGCTACAGGACAGGGCCTTCTGTTCATGCATGGGAAAGTGAGGCCTCATTGCCAACAAACTTGTTCATGTTCATTATCTGTAAGTGACGAATCTGACCCAAATACTACTCTAAGTCTCTGTTTTCTCCACTAGACAAGATCATGCTTTCTTTACAATTTCTAGCTTCACTCATCCCTGCTCGGTCTTATTTTTGACCAAAAGCTGCCATCTCTGAGCCTCTCAAAGAGAACCGACCTGTGACCAACAGCAGACGCAGCCCCTTGAGCTAGGCCCTGAGCTAAACTGAGCTCTCACCTTGTTCTCCACAGCCTTTCTGTGGTAGTGGTTCCTGGGGCAGTAGCTGGAGCGCAACCTGCCTTTGACATCGTGTGATGACAGCTTGTGATATGGCGAAGAAGCTCGTACTTGGATTTGTCTTGTGACTTGTACACAAAATTTCCTCGACCCTCTCCTGCAGAGACAGCGCCACTATTTCTTTCCAAGAGGATTCTGTGACTGACAAGATCAGTGAGGATATATGTAATCAGCCTTTCTTGCCCCCTCTTTGTGGATATCTTGGTTTTTATAAACCTGTCTTACAGGTCTCTAGTCCGCCTACTTTAGACCTGACAGGTCTCACTGTTTTGCTTTAAAATACATCCCTTACACATTGAAGTGTACACAAGAGCTTCAACCTAACTTTCCAATTAACCAGCTTATTAGCTGAAAGTATATTTAACTGATAATTATTTTCTTCCTCACTCATATGTCCCAAAATGGAATTTGCCAGTCTCTGGCGGTGCATTTGGGACTTTTCTTTCTGCCAAATTGAGATTTTTAAATGTGTTGATTAATAACCACCTCAGTATTTGAGGCTCTGTAACACAACGTGTTATTGATACTTAATGACTATTTCTTGGCAGCCACTAAATACTTTCATGGCCCTTCTTAACATGTTTCTACAGCTGATTTGACTCAATTCAGAATAAAGTTGAATGGGTACAGCAGGTGGAGAGTGGACAGGTTCTCTCACTGTCCTGAGAAAGACTTGCCAGAGTGGGACAAGATAAACACGAAGCTCCCTCAGTCTTCACCCCAACTATATTGGGCAGTGTAAGTCCAATCTCATTCCCTCAAAACAGCATGCTGACGCCCTGACCCTGGTACCCTTGGATGTTCTGTGGAAATGTGTAGAAGTAATCAAGTTGGATATAATTATTAGGATGGGCTCTTACTCCAATTTGACTTATGTCCCTATGAAAGGCAGATGTTTGGACACAGATACATAGGGAGAAAACTGTGTAAAGACAGACCTACAGAGTAAAGAGACAGATGGGAGCTACACCGTCACACCCAAGGAACATCTGTGCTTCCACAGCTGGAAGAGACAAGGAAGACCTTCCTCTAGAGAATTCAGAGGAAGTCTGGCCCTGCCAACACCTTGATTTGGAATTCTGGTCTCTAGAATTGAATGAGAATAAATTTCTAGGTTTTCAGGGGCCTGAATTTGTTCTGGCTATCCTAAAAACCTAATTTTGTGGGACACATGAGCCCTATATCCTGATGATGGTGGTATAAACTGAAAGCTCAAGGTTCTAAAAGCAGTATCAAAATGGGAGGAATGTTCATACTTAGGATCAGGAAAAGTGCTGGGCAACAAAGACACAATATCTAGATATATAAGAATGATAAAAGTTAGACATCCTGGAAGAGCATGGAGAACTCCAGACTGAGGGAAGAGTGCACGGTGTATGGATCCTGGACAACAGGAGGGAAACAAGGTGTAACAAGGGAAAGGAGAGCTCAGCGGGGAGCATGAAGGAAGTTTGGGATTAGAGGTGGGCATGCAGGGTTTTGGTCTCACAGAAGTAATGGCTGAGGATTTGGGTCTTAGGAAAGCAGTGCTTACTCAGGAATCCACTGCTCTTGCTGGGCTCTCAAGGAGATCTGGACCTCTAACTGGAACAAGAAGGCTACTCTGCTTTTCCCTCGTCCAGCCTCCAGCAGGCTGGTGCAGGAGCATCGTCACGATGGAGATCAAGAGACAAGGCAGGAATGCACAGCATTCTTCCAAGACTCTGGGCTCACTGGCCAAACCAAATCACAGGACAGAGCTCAGGGTCAAAGTGGACAGGTACTCTCCAAAGTCATTAGAGAAAAGTGTGTGAATTCAGAAGGGTCATTACTTGGGGCCATTAAAGGAATCAGTCTAATTTTAAGAAACAAAGATGATTTCTAAGTTTAATAGGATAAATAAAAAACATTAGCCTAGTAAATTCCTTCTTTTAAACTTCAGTCTAAGAATCATATCTGTAAAACCTTGCCCTGTAGTTTCTTTGTGCTCTCAATGATTCTTTCACGTATTTCCATTATTTAAAGTATTGAATTTGTCTAATTTTGTCTCTGCCTGCTCATATCTAGGCATGACATAAGAGAGGGCAGAACAAGATTGCTCAGCAGGCACAAGGTGTTGGCTCAAATATCAGCTCCGTCTCTTACTAGAAATGCAACTGTGGGTGAAGGACAGAGAAGCAACACCTACCACATGAGTCATTGTGAACATGAATGAAGTAACGTGGAGAAGCTGAGGATACACTTATGCTTATACTGATTGCGCCTCATTCTTATTTTCGCTGATACACACATTGTGCATGGCTTAAGGCATGAAAGGAGTCTTTAAGTCTTTTGAATAAATGAAGTCATGAACAAACAGATAAAATGTATGGGATGAAAGGGTCTATTGAACATGAAAAGTGATGTAGGATGTTGGGTAGAATGGTCACGAAAGAGGCTTTGGGAGACAGAATTAAGAGAATCAAAGAAAAGCTGGGTCTTGGCATGAAGAAAGACATTTTGTCTGGGCTGATGTGGGCATTTTGAAACCCTTCTTTGAAAATCACTTTCATTAGTTACAATTATAATTTTGATATTTGATCCTGTTCTCTGAGGGTTTGATATAGTTCAGTGGACAGAGTGTACTTTCTTTATATCAAGAATCAGGAAAACCTGCCTATGGCATGCTGAGAGAATGTTATTTTACCTCCTAAATGTAATGCGATGTAAATGACAATCTATAAAGTGCACAGAATGTTTCTGAATAAATGTCCTTTAAAACATAATGAGAAAATTGTATTTCTATAGATATTTAAATATTTCAGTTTTCCAAACTCTAGCAGATCTGACAAAATATAATGCAATAATTGCTTTGCTTGACTTATTTAAACAGCCATTTACTTGACAGTTGGACATTAAACATATTTATGTTCTATGTAATGAATCCATGTTGCTTATAAGCAGGTGAAAAGTTAATTAAGAACATAACATCTACTAATGGCCTGCCAGGAATAATAAAATTTAATATAGTGCGTGAACTGCCAGAGTGTCACAATCATGTGTTTAAATACAGGGTCTAAGAGAAAATAAATAAATCTAATTACCTTTACCCAGGAAAAGACCACTGGGTGGATGGGGAGCCATATTGCACTGCCACTATCATCGTATTTTAGAATGGCCTTCTTACCAGAGTGAGACGTATTTGGAGAATCAGAAAGTTAGAAAAAGCTAGAGTCAGAGAGAAACTGGAAATTTCCTTTCATTCTTCTGACAGTAGGAGGGCAGCCAGGTGAGCATCCCTGGAGTATGAAGATGAGGAAGAGCCTGGAGCACCGCGCGGTTCACTCCGCCCCTTCTGCTCCCCGGTGCTGGGCAAGTGCTTACTCAGGGAAGAATTACATAAGAGGGGAAATAAGATGCATCCGTGCTGGTCATGGAGCGAAGAGTGAATGTAACATGAGGCTTTTGATTGAAAAAAATTAGATGCCATACAGAACATAGAGTACCTCATCTTTTTCACCAGTGAGAATTTTTAATTACCCCTTCTAAGTATTTATCTTAATGATAACATGAGACAGAAAAAGTACAAAATGAATTCATGAATAATTAGTTCTGCAAAATTAAAAAAAAAAGAGCTCGGTCTCCCTGTAATGTGGTTCCACATAGGCAAAAGAGGACAGACAGCCTTGAAAATAGAATGTATGAGCTATAACATTAAGTTGTTTGAATTTCTATCTTTTTGTTCATATTAGAATAGTAATTAGTCATTCATTTTTTGATGTGGTTTGGCTTTGGCTTTTTGTCACTGATGTTTAAAACAAATAATTTCATTGTGGAAGGAATATTTTTGTTTATGGAAGGAATATTTTTTCCAAGAAAGTTGCTGTAATACATTTTGCCTTCAGACTTTAATTTTATATCACAAAGAACAGGAGATTAATTTTTTTCTTTTCCAGACTTGTCTCTAAATCTTATTATTCTCCAATCATTGTCTATGAAACTCTACCACACAGAGATCAGGGAACCTTTGCCCTCATACCTCAGCTTCCACAGCTGTACATTTTGTGAGCTGTGGAGAAGGTGGAGGAGCATTGGTCCCAGCTTAATTCATAAATCTTGAGTCTTTTGCTCTTCCATGGTTAGGGAGATTGATGGTCAAGGCACTGCCTGACAAAGTTGATTGATACCATCAGTGGTACTAAAGAAAGAATATTTGAGTGGACATCAATTTAATGGTGTTTGATTCATTTTTGTAGTTTGACAATTTGTGGGTGGGTGATGTCATCCATTTTGAGCCATTTCTTATGAATAGAGCCTGTGGGGAATGTACTGGTTGTGTCCAAAATATCAGTAGGTGCCACATTCAAATAGAATTTTCTGAGAAATATGATTTCAATGACCTTAGACAGTCGTAACTTCAGCTTAGCTGCTCCTAACTGCCTAATTCCAACACACATAAGCACCGTTTTTCAGATTCCATCAAGCAATCAGCCTGTTACAAAAACTTTACTTCTGCAATTAAACTATATTGAAAGCCATAAGTTCAACTTCAACCATGAGATATTTCTTCTCCCTGCCTCCAAAGTCCTTCCCACCTAAATTCATCTCTGATTTCAGTTTTTGAAGGCTTGAACATACGAGCTCAGAAGCAGGCATGTATTCTCTGAAAGTACATTTCATCAGTTAAATGAGAGTTGAAAAATACAGTTTTTGCTGAATGTACAGAATCATGTCGATTAATTTCCTGCCCTAAACCATTGTTTAGAAATGACAGACTGCCCAACTGTAGGAATAATAAGCCGCCAAGTATCTTAAATAACTATGTGCTATTTACACATATCGTGGCTCAGGGTTTTTTATATCCAGAATAAGCATAGCCTGTAACTTGAATGAAGGAGCACGTTCCTCACCCTTATATAACCTATGTGGTTATGCAGCATATGGACAGAGACGACACCGAAGAACCCTAGTTCATGACCTTTCAAACTCTATGAAACAAAATTCCAAGAGTCATAAAGACAAAGCCCTGTGACTGTTCTCCACTCAGTACAAGAGAAAAAATTCCACTCCATTTTGTATCAATTCAGATGGCAATTTCACTTGTTTTCTTCAATAGGGTTCAACGTAAATTTTATGGAAGTCTTCAAAAATTAGTATCCACGCTACAGAAATTGTTGACTCTGTGAACCACATTTTTATATTGGAAAGAATATTTGATGAACTTTCTTGTAGTTATGAAGAACTATGCTCTTCATTCAATTTAATTTGCTGCAGTTCAAAGTATTTATTGAGCAACTGCCCCAAGGCAGCAATTGTGGAAATGCAAACATTGTAAGATTTGTTTACTCCTTCAACTAGATTATAATTTTGTGGAGGAGATACCTGCAAACATGAGACTATCACAGACTTAATTCGTCTCTTAAGTGTGAAAGCAAGAAAGGAGCGTCTGTGAGCGTAACTTGTCTATCAGGTTTAAAAGAAACAAGGGAATCGGCCTAGATCAAAGGGTCATCAGTATTTGAGTAAACTGAAAAGACGACAATATTCCTACACCGGGAAACAGAACAAATCAAGCTTGACACTTGGCGCCGTGCCTGTATTATGTGGGAGAACAGAGAAGCTTCGTCAGAGGTGATGAGTAGTACTGTATGAGCTCAGAGAGATAGTTTGTAACCAATTATACATATGATAACTACACAGGATAGAAAGATCTTACACTTGGAACAACAGAAAACAAAAACAGAGAAGCTTTGTCTGAGGCTTTAACAGAGGTGTGACATGAGAAAAGAAATACGTGGGGCTGAGCCTGCTGATAAGACAGAGATACGTTGATGGAGCACAAGGCTGGAAGTGAGCAGTCGGTTTGTATGACATAGACATCTCTCCCACGGGACACCAAGGAAATGAGCTGAGAGCGGAAAGAAGGGTGATGAGAAGGGAGGAATAGGGGCTGGGGATATAGCTGAGTGGGAGAAGCGCCTGCCTAGCAAGCGCAGGGTCCTAAGTTTGATTCCCAGTACCGCCAAAAAAAAAAAAAAAGATTAAAAAAAAAAAGAAGTGAGGAATAAGGCCAAAGACCCGCTGTGCGCAGGTTCAACATGGCTGCCCGGCAACACCGTCCCAGATATACTTACTGCTGAGCTAGGACAGGGAGGCAAATAGGGAGAAAGGGATTACCTTTACTCTGCCCTGCTGAGTGCTGCCGCGAGCTGATTGAGTTGTAATTTTGTGTCAACTGTTTCTCTCTCTCTTTCTCCCTCTCCCTCTCTCTCTCTTTTTCTCTCTTTGCCTGTCTCCTCTCTCTCACTCTCTCTACCTTTCTGATACCTCTCAAGACTGTGCGTTACCATTTGTTCATATAGGTATAAGAAAAAATACATATTTACATGTGAATGTTACATTTTAATAATAATCTTTGCCAAACTATTTTTACGGTTCTATATAACAGTGATACTGACTGTTTAAAAGAAAAGTAATTGAAAGGAATGTAAGACAAAATCATCAATCCTCCATTACCTAATACGACACTGTGGTGACAGTACAGTTGAATACACCGCAGCTTTCACAGATTAATATACAGCATGCTGAGTCGGTTTTGTCTCCTGCCTAGTTCATGTCATATATTAAATTGTAGCTTCCACAAAAGCTGGAAAAAAGAAAATGTTTCTGAAGCCTCCTCTTGTGTTTATCTTTCCCCAGTGACACTTTGAAATTAGAATTGCTAGGGTACATATGGGTAAAGTAAGGAAAATGATAAAACACTGCAAGATTCTCAAAAAGAGCCCAGCTGACGGGAACGCATTTTGAATCTTGTAATTTCATCCATTCTGGTAGATGAAATTAGCCTCCTCAGCAACTACATCCTTGCAAATCATTCCTGTTTAGTAAATTTCGGCATTTGGTGAATAACGCCTGAGGCTGGAAAGGTATCTTGCATCGTGAAGCTGCACTGACCCCACAATGCACACAACATTTGTACTCTAAGTGCTAGTCTCTCAAAGCATGGTTTCTTCCTGCCACTTAAGATAGGCAGGAATGAAAAAATATAATAAAGTACATTGCTTGAAACCAAAGACAAGCAGAATCCTCTAGGATGCCATTTGTTTTATTTAGTAACCCTAGCTGTAGAAAATTCAGCAAATCCTATAGAGAGCCATTCTTTACATAGGGAACTGTTTTCTGTCTGTAAATGAGGACATATTTCTAGAGAAGAAAATACATTATCTCCTTCAGGCTAGAAACAGAGTTTGAAGTAGATTTTAAACTCTGCCATAAGTTTGTAATGTTTTTGATACATAACATTTTAGCCATAGCTTTTCTAGTACGCATTTGATAGCAAAATATATTCACTAATTTTAAAGTTTTGTAGGCTTTCACGGCTCTCTGGGAAATATGATACATAGGAAGAAAGAATGAATCAATGTGGTAGAGTAACAGTGGTTTGGAAATTAGATCTACTGCCTATTTGTCAATGACCATTGTCATTGACCAAGTCATTGTCTCTCCATATTTGTATTTGAAGCTAATATGTTTCCAAGCAGCCTTCTCATTAACCAAGCCATTGTTTATATGGAATGCTAGAAACAAATCAAACTAATGATGGCTAAGCAGAGAGGGAAAAATTGTTACAAACAGACTTACCTACCCGATACAGAGAGGTCATTCAAGCTGGCCAGTATCCTTGTACCTAGGAACAAAACAACATAGGCTACTCTTCTGACTTCTTCAGTATTCAAAAATGCTTCTAAATAATTTTAACTAAGAAAAGCTGTTATGGTTTAGATCTAAAATGCTCCTCAGAACCTTGTGCATTTGAAAGATGATTGGATTAGAGGACAGGACACCTGACCTGCTGTTAGGAGCTGGACTCTGGTCAGAAGAGGCTGAGCACTGGGGTTGTGACCTGGAAGGATTTATCTTCTTTCCTGGATCCTCCCTGGGATCTGCATCTCAGTCGCCATAAAGCAAACAACTTTTTTCTGCCTAGGTCCTTCCACCCCACCACCAATTACGAAAGACTGAGACTTCTAAAATGTGAGTCAAAAGCACCCTCTCCTCCTTTGCAGGTGTTGGATATTTTGTCTTAGTAATGAGAACGTGACTAAGACAAATACTATGCATAAATTGCCTCAGAGACAAAGAATTTCACATTAGAAGCAAACTAAAGCTTACAACATAGTTGTGCATGAAAACAGAACCTCTAGATGCTTCAGAATTAGGAAGAGCTTTCAAGACACCATGCTCAGCCCTTCATTTCCTCTTGCCATCCCTTCGAGGGGTTTAGGCTTGGAACTTTGGGTTATGCACTGTTTCTCCATGTGGTGAAGAGGGCACGAGTTCTATCACAAATTAAAGACAGGGAAGACACGGGATAGGGGGAAAAGCAAAAGTAAATTTGCCATTAAAATTCCCTAAGGGTAGTGGGCTAGAGAAATGATGACAGAGAGAGAGAGAGACAGAGACAGAGACAGAGACAGACAGAAAGCGAGTTTACTGAATCTAGAAACAGTCTACCGGCCCCACCGGTGCATTTACCCGCTACTATAATCTTAAATTTTCTAAATGCTACTTTCAGATCACACCCCTATTAAAAGTAGTATGAGATAAATTTATAAGTTGAAAAGAGGCACTCTTGATTGTTTATACATTCTAAAAGGGAACAAAAAATAGGTGATTAAAGAAATAGGTCCTCTATTTTTTCTGTACCCTCTGAAAACCAGCACGTAACTATTAGGTAACCATTAGATGCCTACTCTATGTTTGACACTTCTGAAGAAAAACAATTAAGTTATGTCAGATCTCTTTCCTCAAGGACTTTCATTTAATTCAGAAGGACAGATGTATCACACTGAGTTGGTCAGACAATGTGAGTTCAGTGTAGCAGCATCAAGCTAGGATGTCAGAAATGTGAAATTCTAGGCTGCATGCAGCCATACAGAATTGGAATCTGCATTTTAACAAGATCCCTGGGAGATTCATATGTACACTAAAGTTTAATACAGAAAGCAACATATTCTCTACCTACAAATGTGTGCCATATAGTTAGACATGGCCTCTGGCCCAACCCCATGCAAAGGCTAGAAATGCACATGTTGGTGGGAGACAAGAAATCCTTCAAATTAAATATGCCTAAAAGGCTGGAGACACATCAACATTCTCTATGGAGCTGCTATCATCCATTTTATCATACTGCAATTTAAAAATAAAAAGATTCTTTACCTTAGTTTGCTTCTTGTAGACTTTCAAAAAATATAAATGATTTCATCAAAGGGAGAAATACAGCTGCAGTCTAAAATCTGTTTACATTCATTTACAAGGCTAAGAACATAGCACTAGGAATTATTCACCTCTATTTGTTAAAGATTTGTGATTTGGTTACAAGAGTCCTGCCTCCTTGTCAATTTTCTGGATGTAGGATATCTCTAGCTATACTGACAAAGAGACTCATCAGCTAAGACAGATTTCACACACAGGACATTTCAGTTGGTGAGTACAAAGATAGTAAGAAGCTGAACTGTGGAAAATTGAAGCATAGACTCTAAGTCTATCAAAGCGTTTTTATATTTAAAAATTATTTGAAACTAACAGAGGATAGATTTTTTTTTTCACAAGATAAGCTTAAGATCAACTTAAAGTGATGATCGACAGTGGGGTAAAGTGTACATTTACTTTATATCACAGACTATGAAGGAAATACCTAAAAGAATTCATAGTGATTACAAAATTGCTCCTCCTAGTACTGATTACACATGTACTATACTGTGCAATTAGGTTGATGTATAATTATTACACATTATCATCATATTACTATTCTTATACATTTGTTCTTTATTCTTTTAGTTTCCTTAAAGAATCAATGACATTCCTTGAAGCTAAAATAGATTTCATTTACATTAATATTTTGATTAGTTAATGGAAAATCATCCTAGGCAAGTTCCTGTATTGAATTACCGTTTACAATTTTTTCATATGACTCTTTACTCTTTGTTTGATATTAGCATCTGTGGTGTGAAACGCAGTTCAAAAAGGAGAAGAAGGATATCCTTGACCCACTTTAAATGCAAGTTATAATTTATGAAAATCACATTTGGTCATAGAAGGACTATTTTTTCTCCTTTTTTGTGACCTGCAATTCCCAATAGTGATGAAACTTCACCATTAACTATGAGAAGAAAATGCAGCTTGGATCATAAAAGAAACATAAAATGCACTGTATTCCCACTAGATCTATATTAATAGAAATACATACAAATGTGTAGGAACACTACAAAGGCATTTGCTTCCATCCAAAGTCTCTCATTGTCCTTAACTTGGTGCTTACAGGTTAAAAGAATATGAAAAAGTAAGGTGCTGAGTGGTCAATGCATTCTCAGACTAAAAGTTTATTGGTCCTATTGCTCTACTTGCTTTTGTTTTTTAAAAAGTAAATTGTCAATATATCTAATGTATTAGGTGGTTCTGAGTAGAAGCATTTTGTAAAATAAATATAAATATGTAAAGTATGTGTATAAGGAGAAATATAAACTGCATATAAAGAACATATAATTATTTGACTAAAGTGTCAAAACATTACGAATTTTAGTTTCAAGATATAGAAATTCTGGTTTGTCACATATCTTAATTAGATGAAAAGATATTTCCCCCAAACTCATATATTTATTATAAAATCATTGCTTGAATTTTATATTGTCCATTATCAATCTCATTATTTGAGACACAGTGATTTAATAAATGAATGAATAGATTTCCTTTTGTAAGTAGACCCTCCAGTATTTTTTTAATCATATTCTATAGTTTTGGTTACCTTTAATTGCTAACTAAGCCACTTTAATATCTAGCTATGCATGAAGGAATCAATAGTCCATTGTTTTGAGGTTGAGATGGCCAGTTTTGTTCTGCTGCCTCACGTATTCATGGAAAGGTGAAGGGTGAAAATAAGGAACGCCTATGTCAATAATCCAGGCAATTTTTCCACGTCTTAAAAATGAATAAAATGGAGAATGCCAATTTTATGAGAATGGAATGAAATTTTTAAAATCAGAAAGAAAAGATCAATGATGCTTCAACAATCCCCTACAATGAGGCCAGGGTTAGGATAAGAAGAAAATTCTCAGAATTATAGTTTTCGTACAAAACTTTATTCATTTTCTTAATATTTACATAGGAAATGTAGACAAGGATTTTCCATAAACAATCTTTATGAGTAAAACTCTGAACAGTCACACAGTGTCTATATATTCTCTAAAATGGTAATATGACCCTGGAAATTTCTGTAAATATAGATACAGAAAAAGCATTGAGAAGACACAATCAGTGTCCATTTGGAGCTATAAGACTACACCCTCTGATTTACAGAGCTCAGAGTACATTCTCAGTAAAACTGTTCTGGAAGTAACAGAATTTTGCTAATACAACTATTTCTTTGGTTAAGTGCCATGCTGGTGAGCAAATCCATTTAAATATGTGATAGAAAAGTGGTATTGAGCGGCATATGAGAGGATCATTTCTGGAATACGAACTAATTTTTCTTTCAATTCAACTAACTTCACACCATACTATGAAGAATGTATCTACTATCTACAGAATATATACCCATCACTGTATTATGCCTTGTAAGTCCTAATTAGATTCACATGACATAAAATGGGAAGATTGTAACCACAGAATAAGTAGCTTTAGTTATGCAAACTTCTCCCCAAAAAGGTGCTATAAGAAAGATTTAAAGAGAGAGGACTTCTGGGAAGATGACTGCATGGTGAGCAGCGTAGAAGGAACCTCTTCCAGAGTTGGTGTCTAGATGGGGGAATGTAGCAATGTTTGGAAAAGAAGGAGTGAAGTGGGTCCCGAGACCCCGGAAGGAACTTGAAGCCTATAGGGAGATCTAAGAGAGACACTTCAACAGCGACGAAGGAGGTGGCAAGCAGTGTTTTCTCTCTGAGCCCAGACTCACTGTATGGGCAGGGTGGCTTGAAATTGCACATACATAGTGACTGCAGAGGCATGGCAACCCTAGAGGACTCCATGGAGAAATGCACCAGTGGAATGGAGCAGTGGACATAGAGAGAGGACTGCAGTGCTGGTGAGTTATTCTGGCTCTAAAATACCCCAGGAGAGGGTGATGGGTTGGTAACCATCTTGGAGAACGGCCACCTGAGATCAGAACCCAGAATGGCTGTGAGCTGGCTCTATCTACCAACTCCCAGTGTCAGGGTAAGGTTGCTGAGTTCAAATCGATAGGAAGCCAGGAAGCTCAGTTCAAGCCATCAGGGAGCCAAATTCAGTCCTGCAGGAGGCCAAGTATTGCAGGCTGAACAACTCAGATTCCAGCCTCACAGCCAGAAATCACCCTGAAGCACAGTAGAACTCCAGATGTAGGTTTGCTGGGATTAGTAGACTTATATCTGAACTCTTCATGGTCACACTGTCTACCAGTGACAACATAGACATGCTTTGAAGAGGACTTTTTTTCTAATTTTCTTTCCTTTTTTTCTTTCTTCTCTTGTTTTTGTCTTATTTTGTTTCTTCTTGATTGTTCTTGTTTGTATACGAGTTTGATACTGATTTCTATTTGTTTAGTTGTTGTTCTATTTAGTTCTTATTTTTATTTCTTCCTTTCCTCTTTCCCTCTTGTCTTGTTCACCAGTTTCCCAAAGTCTGCATAATCTACCTTTGTCCTCAAGCCTTATTTCTAATATCTTCCTCCTCTTCTATTTCTCTATTTTTCCTCCTAATACCTTTAAAAATTTCTCCCCTAAAGGTAAAATTGCTATATTGAGAGGTTATTTACTGTATACTATTTTCTGATGTATTTTAGATTTTGTTAAATAACCACAGACTAGGCCATACCGTAAAAGGTGGCAAATTAATAGTTACTACAGTTTGTCATTTTCTAGGTTATTTGATGCTATTTGTACTGCTGATTGTACTACTTTATGCAAGGTAACATAATTGTTCTAATCAGTTGCTTTTCCCGGCTCACTAAGACAGACAGTTTAAGGGTCATAAACAATACTACAAGCTGGTGCCAAAGAACGGGGGTTTGGGACAAGCAAGCAGCAACGTCCCATGCCTGATAAATTGAAGAAGAAGGACCTTGCAACAGATTCAACCCCAAAACCAGCTACACCTGGAAGAAATCTCTAAGAAGTGGTTAATTCATAAGGTTCTAAGTACTACCAAAAAGCTACTTGCCATATACAATTTATAAGCATCAACCCAGGAATTAAAAATAAAAACTAGAAAATGAAATAGCATTTAAACAAGATGCAACCCCAGAGTTCCAGTTCACCAAAGTCAAACCCAGGGGACAATGATTTGGAACAATCCCAGAGCTACCCACCTGATCTGAGGTGGTAACAGTGGAGGTGAGAAAGCAGATGAATGAAGATCTGGAAAATATCAAATGAGAACTAATTTCTCAGTTGACTATAGAGATGGTGACCATAATGCAGAACATGTTTAGGGACTCTAGAGCAGACACAAATTTTTAAAATGGAGGACTTTAGAAAAGTCACAGAAACAATAAATGCTCAACATATGAAAGAAATGGAATCCATGAAACATATTCAGATAGTTATCCAGGAGATTAAAAATTCCATTGAAAATATATGCAGCATCATAGGCCAATGTGAGAACAGAATATTAGATCTAGAAGACAAGATTGTGATAATTGATCATAAAAAAACAGTTTCTTAAAAATTGCAAGGGTATTTGAAAAACCAATCCAACAGCTATATGATGCAAATAAGAATACCATAAGATTAATCAGAGTCAATGAAAAAATAGGAAAAAGTGCAAATGACATTAAAAAAAACCCTGTTCACAGAAGTTATGGCAGAAATCTTCCCAAGCCTGGAAAAAGAACTTGACATACAAATAAGGGAGACACATCAAACTCTAATTAGCAATGATCAAAAAAAAAGAAAAAAATTGTACCAAGGCATATAATAGTCAAGATGCTAGATATCTAACACAAGAACAAAAAACTAAAAGGTGGTAGAGAAAAGAAACAAATCATCTATAAAGGAGCTCCTATCAGAATCAAACCAGACTTCTCATCACAAACCCTTAAGTCAAGGAGAGCCTGGAATGAAGTACTTCAAGCCTTAAAAGGAAAGAATCTCCATTCAGGATTGATGTACCTCACAAAACTATCTTTCAAAATTGATGGAGAAATACGATACTTCCTTGACAAAGAACATCTGAGGAAATGCATGACCATTAAATCAGCTCTGCAAAATGTCCTGAAGGACATTCTGGAAAGAGATAACAAGGACAATATCTCCATGAACCCAAACAGAATAAATCCTCCAGGCAAGACAAGCAATTAAACAAGAGATGAAGAAGGGAATAAACAACAGGAAAATAACATGACAAGGATAAGCAACATATATCAGTGATAAACATCAATGCAAATGATCTCAATTCACCATTATGAAAAATAGATGGATAGAATGGGAAAAAAGCAAGATCTAACAACATGCTGCATTCAAGAAACAATTTAACTCGAAAATAAATTTGTAGACTGAAAGTCAAAGGATGGAAAACAACACTCTGAGACAGGAACCCAGAAGAAATCAGGGAAAGCTATTCTATTTCCAGACAAAGCTAATTTCAAGTCAAGACAGATTAAGAAAGATGAATAAGGTCACTACATCCTTGTAAAGGGAACAATCCAAGAGGAAGACTTACACACCAAATACTAGCATATCCACCTACATAAAATATTAACAGGTGTGAAAAATCAAATAAATACGAACACAATTGAAATGAAGTGTCTCAATACTCCACTGTTACAAGTAGAGAGATCTATTAGACAAAAAATCAACAAAGAAATATGAGAACCGAACCAAACCTGTGAAAAAATAGCCTTGGTAGATGTCTACAAAGTGTTTCACCACACATCAGAATAAACATTCTTCTCAGCTGCATAGAGAATGAACACTTTCTGGCTCATAGAACATGCTTAAGTAAATGCAAAGAAATTGAAATTATTCCATGCTTATTATCAGACCATAGTACAATGAAATTGGAAATTAATGGCAAAAGAAATGACAAGAACTTCATAAAGACATCAAAATTAAGTAATACCTGCTGAACAACAAATAGGTCATGGTTCAAATTAAAGAAGAAATTAAATAGTTTCTAAAACTAACTGATAATGCCAATACAACTTACTGAAACACGTAGGACACAATTACAGCAGTCCTAAGAGGGAAATTTATAGTGGTAAACACCTATATCAGAAAAACAGACGGTGCTCTAATAAACCACCTGAAGTTGACCCCAAGCTTCCAGAAAAAGAAGAGCAAGTCAACTGAAAAATTGTACAAGGGAGGAAATTACAAAGACCAGAGTAGAAATTAATGCAATGGAAACTAAGAAAATAATATAAACAATCAATAGAACAAAGATTAGTTTTTCGAAAGATTAAATAAAGTTGACAAATCCTTATCCAATCTTTTTAGAAAAAGATTCAAACCCATGCAATTGGGGATGAAAAAGGTAAAATCACAACAGATACTGCATAAATCTAGAAGATCACCAATACCTGCTTCTATAACCTGAATATTCTAAGATAGAAAATACAAAAATAAAAGAGTCCTAGATACCTATGAATTACCAAAGCTGAATGAAGATGTAAAAATTCTAAATAAACCAGTATGCCATGAAATTGAAGATGTAATTAAAAATCTACCGACAAAGAAAAGTTCAAGCCCTGATGGATTGACTGCTGAATTCTACAGTTTAGAGAAATGCTGCTCTTTGCAAAATCTTTAATAAAATTTAAAGGAAAACAATGCTCCAAAATTCCTTCCTGGAAGCAAGCATTACCCTGATAACAAAACCAGAGAAGGACCCAACCAAGAAAGATAACTATAGGTCAATCTCCCTAATGGAGATAGATGCAAAAATCTCAATAAGATACTTGCAAACAGAATGCAGCAAATCATCAAGAAGATTGTACAAATGACCAAGTAAGATAAATCCCAGAGATACAAGGATGATTCAACATACACAAATTAATAATTATAATACACCATATCAACAGAGCCAAGGACAAAAACCACATGTTCATCTTCGTAGATGCAGATAAGGCATTTGACAAAGTCCAACTCCCATTCATGATTTTTTAAAAGCTGCATAAAGTTGGAATAAATGTTTTTTATCTCAATCTGTTAAAAGTCATCTATGACAAACTAACATCCAACATTATACTAGATGGACAAAAACGGAAAGCTTTCACTCTAAAAACAAGAACAAGACAAAGATGTCCACCATGATGACTCTTGTTCAGTATAGTTTGGGAAACATTAGCCAGAGCAATTAGACAAGAAATAAAAAGAATAAGGATAAGAAAGTAAGAAGTTGCATTATCATTACTTGTGGATGACATAGTATTCTACACAGAAGATCACAAAAACTACACCAACACACTTCTAGATTTAATAACCATATTCAGTGATGCAGCTGGATACAAAGTCAACATTCAAAAACCAATAGCCTTCCTGTACAAAAAATAACAAACTCACTGAGAGAGAAATTAGGGAAACAACATCTTTCGTAATGTCATCCAAAAAAATGAAATACCTAGGAATCAATCTGACAAAAGAAGTAAAAGATCTTGCCATTGAAAACTATAAGACTATAAAGAAGGAGGTCAAAGGGGATATCAGAAAATGGAAAGGCATCCCTTGCTTTGGGTAGGAAGAACCAATACAGTGAAAATTGCCATATTTCCAAAATTACTATAAAGATTTGTTGCAATCCTGATCAAAATTCCAATAGCTCATCTCACAAAATTAGACTAAACATTCCCAAAATTCATTTGGAACCAGAAAAGAATAGCAAAAGCAATTTTGCACAAAAAAAGACAAGGAAGTAAACATCAAAATCCCTGATTTGAAACTATAATACAGAGCTACTGTGGTAAAAACAACATGGTACTGGCAAAAACACAGACCCAAGGATGAATGGAACAAATTAGAAAATGTAGAAACAATTCCAAACATATTCAGCCACCTTATCATTGACAAAAGAGCAAAACACCTTCACTGAGAGAAAGATAGCCCTTTTTTTTAAGATAGCCTTTTTAATAAACAAAAACAATTGAAAAAATTCAGATGCCCCCCCCATGAATTTAAAGACCCAATCCAAAAATGGGCATCTAAAATGAATACCTGCTTCTCTGAAGAGGAAATATAAACAGTAAATAAGTATATGAAAAAAGTTCAACATCACTGGTTGTTAGAGAGATGCATATTGAGACAATGCTGAGATGTCATCTCACCCAAAAAGAATGGTTATCATCAAGAAATCAACCAATTACAAATGCTGGCAGAGCTGTGGGGAAAAAGGAACCCTTCTTCACTGTGGGTGGGAGTGTAGACTAGTGCAACCATTGTGGAAGTCCTTCAAAATGGGATTAGAGATCCCATTTGATCTAGCTATTTCCCTTTTGGATATCTTCCAGGAAGAATTAAAAATGTCATACCATAACAATATATGCACATAATTTTTATTGCAACACAATTTGTAATAGCTAAATCTTGGAAACAACCTAAATGCCTATCAACTGAGGTATAGATAAAAATATGCAGGTTTTTTTATATAGTGGAGTATTACTACTCAATCATAAACAAAGATAAACTTCAAACATTTCTAGGTAAACGTATGCACCTGATCCCATACTCCTAAGTGAAATTAATTAGACTCGTAAGTGTAAATATCTCATCTTTTCTGGCATAGGATATTGAATGTTTAAATAAAGAGAAAAATATATAAAAGATATTACAAAATGAGAAAAAATTTTCAAAATAATATAGGACTAGGGAGAGGGAAGAAGAATAAAAAGAGTCCATACTCTTAAATGAAACAAATTGAACATACCTGTTTAAATACCACATTGTTTCTTAGTGGAAGAAACTGAGAAGGTAAATAAAGATCAAAATTTAGAACAGGTACTGGGAAATAGGAAGAAAATATTCAAATGGGAAGGGAGACAAGGGATGGCAGAAGAAGGGAGGGAGGGAAGAAAAGAAAAAAGTGGAAAAACAGAAACGAAGCTTTTGTAAGTAAGGAGGGAAGAAAGGTAGAGCAGGAGGGAGGGAGGGATCTCGGAAAGAGTCGGGAAACTCTGTACAGGTACAAACTTCCTCTAATGGATGTGATCGTTGTGTACGTCTGAAATGTACCAATAAAATTATTAATAAAAGAGAATATACTATAAACATATCTGTGCAACTCCAAAATTATAGATCTTGAGTGGTGATTTTTAAGTCTTTATAAAGATGTACACATCAGTCATACCCAGCCTTTGCAAAAATTATGTGTATGTGTCCCTTTAGCTGTACACTCTTACACTCTCCAAGACTCAATTCAAATTTCATCTTCTCAGAAACTACCTCTCTACTTAACTCTACACCATTTTATGAAAAAATAGGAATCAGTACTTCTTTAGTTATAGCACTACAATTTGTATACAGCTCAATTCTTGCAATATTTAGTACTTTCTTATAATTATGTCTTCATTGATTTCCTTCCCTACTAGGTTTTAAGGTCTATGTGCTCAGGAATTATGTCTTTTAAACTTTATCTCTTTATCTTTTAGCTTATCACCTCTGTCTTTAGTGAGTAAATGAATCATTGCACAAATATTCGATAAAAGAATTAAAATACAAATGTACAAGGAAATTAAGGCTATGACAGGAAAATAAACAGGTTAAAAAGTCAGTGGCAAAATAGGAATCCAAACCTCCACCTTTGGGTATTTAGTCCAGTAATATACCACACCATCCCCAATGTCAGGCTTCTATCATAGAAAATAGAAAACAGTCATCGGAGGTAACAGCAAATTCATGAAACTACCACATGTGATTATTCAGTCATATGTCTTTTCCAGAGTTGAAGCCCATTCTACAGATGTGGAATTTTTCTTTACCTAAACTGAATAATAATAATGATTATGTTTATTCAATCTTTATCATGTTTTAGGGAAAGTTCTAGGTATTTACACAATACCATACACTAAATTATCACTACCACTCAATTGTTGACTGTTGTTATTCCCATTCTATGAGTATGGAAAGTGAAATATACTAATTCAGTACCTAGTAGATGTGTTACCTTTGTGTCACTATTACAAAGTACCTGGCTCAGTGTACTTACAAAGTAAACAGGGGTTTGTTTGGGCTCATAGTTCTGTAAGTTCAAGTCCAAGATCAGCAACACTCACTGATTTAGGCCTCTGGCAAGGGTGGTCCATCGTGGCAGGAGCATGCGTAGAAGCAGTGCTCACATCGAGCCAGGAATCAGAGAGAGGAAGGGCTGGAGTCCCACAGTGTCCTTCTGGGTCACCTTCCCAATAACCCAAGTCCCAATTTCCCACTGAGTTCATTACCTCCCAGTGGAGCCACCCTGAGAACCAAAACATTAACACATATATTGTCTTAATTATTTTTCTCTCATTGCAAGACAAAATACCCGAAACTCAAAACTAAGGAAGGGAAGCTTTATTTAGCTCACAGTTTGTAGAAGTTTCAGTCTGTAATCAGCTGGCTCCAAGGCAGGGTGGCACATGGCACAAGGGCAACTGTTCAAAGCAGCAAAAAACAGCAGAAGAAGCAGGAGTAAACAGCCCAGGGAGGGGCAGGGGAAACCCTTTTTTCCTCCCTTATATTGTATACGGGCTACCCACCCACACCATCTCCATGCTCTCCTCTTGCACAGGCTCAAAATGTTTTCAAAGTAAGAAACCTGGACCTGTGTTGAGTCACTTCATTAAATTTCTAAACTTGTCAACTTGACACAATGTGTCAACAATCACAGGTATGTTTGGAAGACACTCATACAAATTTTTGCATCAACCTATAGCAAAACCAAGGTAAGTACGAAAATCTACACTCTTAAAATTAAGCCCAATATTACTGCCAAAATAATACTAGAGTCATCAAAATAAAATGGAGCTGGCTTAGCCTAATTCTTCCCCTTCACATACATGGCCTCACCACCCCCCCGAGGCAGAGGGTCCTGCCCAATGACCAAGGCCAGGTGGCTCTGTCCCCAGTTCCTCGTCTTGAGCACTTAGAACTTCATGCCCCTCTACTGAGAAGAAAAAAATGAATTACTGCATTTCCTAATTCATTGCATTTTTATGATGAAAAAATGACAGGAAAGATGTAGCAGACTACAAAAATCATAGGATCTAAGTAGTATTCCACTATGTGGTGTTCAGCACACTGCCCTACACTGTGCAAGGACTTCATGGTGAGCACTAATGAGAAGACAAGCTCAGTGGGGTGGAGGCCCTTGATGGGCACGGAAGAAATTCAAGATGTTGGGCTGGGCCCCAGTGAGCCTAGTCTCTCTCACCACCCCTTCCACTGCTCCAGGAAACTGTTTTCTGACTGATGAGGGCTTTGGTGGAGTTTCTCATCCATAATCAGTGTTCACCTTTGAAATAGAAAGAACCAACCAGATGACGGGGCACCGCAAGACCCTCAAGATGGAGGGCTAGACCAAAGCGAGGGAGGAGTTGTAACTGACACTGCAGGATGGAAATTTAAGTTACCTTTCCCTTTGGAGATGAGTGACTTCTCCAAACCTCTTGATGCCTGTGGCATAAAGTTACAATCCCATGAATGGACAAGATATGCAAATACTGGCATCAAGAGGTCAAGTCCAATTGTATTTCTTTGGGCAAGGCAGGAAGAGATCTGGGAGCTGGGAAGGTGAAACAAGCCTGAGCACATCCATACAGTGGTTTCCCCCTCACTGTTCCTGGCTAAAAAGACCCCCATACACCTGTACCTGGTGAGATGGTGATGTGAGGGAAATGGTTCCCTCCCACTCCTTAGAGCTATCTTTGAGTAAATCCTTCTTCCCTTTTACACAAAGCCTAAACCTTTGCTATTTAACTTACATATACATATATTTTGAATGAATACCTGAATAAAAGCAACAGTCTGTGTTGTCAGCTTACAAGTATTGTTTATCCATTAAACAAAACTACCAGCGCGCACCACTGTGTGAGTGTGCACGTGCTGCCATGGTAATCACTTCCAGAACTCTCTACCAAGGGGGAATGGGTTGAAAGCTTCATGTTAATTTAGTCACTTTCTTCTCTACTAACACTAACAATAAGGCCACCAGTTGGCATCCTGTTGATTTAGCATTTAAAACAGCCCTTGGTAGTTACAAAAAAATCCTGCAATTGCTTTTGGAATAGGTTTGCTGATGGCTTCTGTTCCAGAGTCATCATCTACACATCGTGTCCCTACCACTGAGCAGTGAGTCACCTGACTTGATGGATGGAGGAGCACATGATTGTGCCCTGACATATTCTTGGGCCACCTGAGCTAGGTGTCCCTGCTCCAAAATAAAAAGAGACACATTGTACACAATTGGATTAATCATACAAAATGTTTACAGGCTTCACTCATGCATAAACATAACATTTTTTCAAGGAATGTTTCCTAAATATGTTTGCTTTGTCACATTTCTTCAGAAGCCCATATTGCTATTTCTTCTTTGATATATCATGTGACACCATTTTTATCATATTCTGATTAGTATCTAGATTCAAATTTTCAGTGTCAGTGGTAGTTTAGGTTCCACCATACAATATTATGATAATAAGATGGTGATGCTACCAAGGCTGGTCAAGCCCCAGACAGGCTTGTAAGTTCTTGCGTGTGATGAACAAAGAACTGCACATGGCACGCAACAGTAAGGAAAAAGAAGGAACATTTATTGAGGCTATAGTATGCTCAGAATGTGCAGGTATAACCACAGGGGCATAGATGTAAGCGTTTAAAATGTTGCGCCGGTTCTAGGGCACCTCCCACTGCAGTGTTCCAGAGCTTGATTGACAGCATGATTGACAGGGTGCGGAGTCATGTCAGCTGCATCTAATGTGCATATCTGCTCCCATAGTTCACTCTGTTGGAATTGGACATATGAGATGCAGTTCACATGTGTGAACCTTCAATGAGTTCTATGTGAAGACGTATTACTGCAGGTCATTGGTGTGCATCGCATCTTGGTTTGAAGTTTTGTAATTTTGCAAAGGAGGCTCAAAGGGTCTTTGCTTTTCTTATCTCTGCCTCAGTGTAGTAAGCCTTAGGACAAGGGATTGGGATTGGCCCTAAGGAGTTGCTCAGCTTCAGGTGAGTGGAGGGACTGGTCCACTAGCAAGTAGAGAGGAGCGACCTTGTACCCCCAAAGGTACCATGTATATTGCTAAGAGCACTGAGGGTAATACGTCCCCCAGGGAAATAATGGAAATGCTGCCTCTCAGCAGCTGGAGGTGGCTCTGGATCCCACTTCCTGCTCTTCACTGTCTGCACAGGCACAATGACTAAGTCTCTGGACTTCTCTGGATTTGAAGGTACATTGTGAGATCTCCCTCACATTTAAACCATTTGTGAGCCTATGGAATAGTGAGAGACATATGATGCAAATAACATAAAATGGGAAATATAAAGCTATTGTCCCTTTCCTCCAAGAGTTAATGGTAAACACTGTAGAAACTAAAGACAGAAACACTTGGAGGGAAACATCGTAGCTCTTGGATTAGCTGTCTAGGGATGTCATCATAAAAATACCACAGGTGAGAGAACTTAAATGATAGAATTTTCTGTTTCTCTGAGTTCTAGAGGTTAGGAGCTCAATGTCAAGATTCAGAAAGGATTTGTTTCAGCGAGGCCTCTCTTCCTCCTGCAGGTGACAGCGTTCTCATTGTGTCCCTCCACGTGCAAGTGCTAAGGAAGTGGGAGAGTGTGCTCATATTTCTTCCTCTTTATATAAGGACACCAGTACTTTTAGGTGAGGGCCCCACTTGCATGGTATCATTAACTTTAATAATCCCTCTAGAAGCCTTATCACCAAATCACATGGAGAGGTCAGGGATTTCACATGTGAACTTCAGGGGACACAACTCAATCTATAAAACCCCACCACATACAGGTGAATGACTAAGGAAATTACTCAACCACTGATAGTCATCATTATAAAGAAAATAATAACTATGTATTCTTCAGAAAGACTAGAAGGGCTGAGAAGAATAAACTATTGCAGCATATCCTATAAACTATAAAATGCTAAAGAAATGTCATTCAATATGATTATTATGATCATTTATTATTAGCATGAAGACTAGTGTTAAGAATATTAAGTGCCCTCACAAATGAAAAATGCTAGCGAAATCTGTGAAGGGAATTGTCATATACAGAGCACTGCGGATAGGAACATAGAATCCCACTTATGCGAGTTGATTTCTTTCCTCACAAAGACCTAAATTCAAAACTTGTTTTGTATTTATATTCTATGTGAGTTTAGATAAGTTTTAAGACTCTTTTTAGAGTTTAGCTTTCTTACCTTTAAAGTGGAACTAATTATATTGTCACAAAAGTGATAATAGTACATCTTAATAGGTTATTAATAACTTAATAAGTATTAGTTATTATTAATAGGACCTTAAAAGATATGGGAAAAATCATGTCACTAGGAATGGGGAATTCCTAATTACAGTTAGGGCATGGAACAGAGAGGGTAATATGTTTATAATGAGCAGAAAAAAAATGATACTTTTGAAAAGACAAGATAGAGTCATTTACTGCTGCCTAGTGAATCACTCCTAAACTCAGTGCCTTAAAGCAACAATTATTTATTTTCACTGGGTTGGGATTGCTGGACACAGGATGGCCAAGGAGCTGTGCTTGGAGGCTGAGGGGCCCCTGAGCCTTGCCAGGGCTGTCCTCACAATATGGCAGCCCATTTCTCCCAGAGCGAGTGCCCTAAGACAGGGCAAGGTGGTAGCAGCCAACTCTTTCATGATCTGGCCTCCAAAGTCATACGTGGTCACCGCTGTCACCTTCTCATCACCAGAAGGGATTAAGTCCAGCACACTTTCAAAATGAGAATTAGGCTCTGGCTTTTGAAGAGAAGACTGTCAAATAATTCCCAGATATATTACCATACTAACATAGGTAACTGTCTACACCATATACATTTGGACTTACCAAGTCTGTGATAAGCATAGCAGTCAGTAGGCACATTTTGTAAACAACTCAACTGGACTTGGGGTCAGAATGATCATTTCTGGGATTATTTACCTAGAATGAGTAGATGAAGGACTGTGGATATTGGAAAAAGTTACAAAGAAAATTTAGAAAGGAAGGAACTGGACTGTGTATACTATTTGGGAGGTGGTAGAAGAAAGGAAATCTCAGAAGAGAAAACAGGAAAACAGAGAAGGGACTCTGATAGCAAATTTTATAAATCAAGGATAGTACAGTTATTGATGTTCTCACTAATACTTCCTTATCAACAGGAACAGCTAAAGAGCTGTCTCAGGAACAGGATAGGCCCTTTTATTTAATGCACTTTTGGTTTTCTTCCTTTAAAGATGAAAGGAGGCAGGAGATGGTAATGAAAGGAGAATCAGACCATTGTTCATACCTCTAAACGAAATCCAAATATTTCCAATAGTGCTACCCATGTAAAAGACAAAGGTGCAATGTAGTTTTGAGATAACTATAAAAGGATGTTCAAGTAGAAATAAATATGGATTAACAGAAAAATATTGATAAAATCCAAAAGCAAAACAATACATAGGAGAGTTCAAGTTAGGAACTTTATAAACTAATTTTTATGTACACTTTGCATTGTATTTGTGTAGGGAAATACACCGCAAGTGAAAAAAGTGAAGGAGAAACACAAAACTGGCAGTCATGGTTACGGCAATCTCAGAAAGATGTTTGAAAAGGTGTAATAGTGGATAAATGCAATATTATGAAATATCCTTCATGTTGTTTGGGGGGGTGGAGCTTTTTTATTAATCAAATCTATTTTTTTTCTTTTTTTTTTTTTTGCGGTACTGGGGATCGAACTCCGGACCCTGCGCTTGCTAGGCAAGTGCTTATTCCACTGAGCTATATCCCCAGCCCCTATTAATCAAATCTAAAACAGAAGGTAAAATGTTCTATTAAAATTTCCCTCAGGAAGGCAAAAGCATTGTTAGAGGAAAGAAGGAAGGAAGGAAGGAAGGAAGGAAGGAAGGAAGAGGAAACACATCAGGAGGGAGGGAGGAAGACTGGTCCTCCAAATAAAACCAGCAAAACTGTGAATCCTGTAGATGACAAGGATTTCAACACTGAGGATTCTACTTCACAGAGAGCTGTGAGGCGGCAGCTTGGACAGGTAGAAAATAACATCACCTTATTAATTCCCTCACTCTCTACGTGGTTTCCAAATAAATTTTGCTCTTAGGTTGGTTTCTCCAAAGCTAAATGAACACCTTATTACAAGCTTTCCTCAGAAAAAAGGGTTTTAAGCATGTTGCTTGAGCCAATTTGGTTTCCTTTGGTTCTTTATACTACGGTGAGAGGGAACACAACGGTGAGGCCCAAGCCCATGACACAGGCACACAAGCCAAAGGGCTCTGAGGAAGCTGTCTTCCCATGAAGTGGCCTTGTGATGTCTGTTTGTGTGGTTCTGTGCAGGTTCAATTGCTTCACTGAAAATACAGTAGAACTATGGCAAATGGAACTTGGTGACCCTGTTTCAGCGTTTTCCAAAGCACAGGCACACACACAAAAGAAACCAAGGCATTGAAAAGTGAGTGCAGATTTTTATAGGTTTTTTCTCCCCCAGACCTCAGACAACAGCATTGTTCTGAAGCAGCAGTATTCCTAAAAGGGACTCTGGTCATTGACATGCAAATGTAGGTGACAAACATCCCATCCCATTCAGAATCCCTGTGTCTAGCACAGTGAGACAAATAGATCTGAATCTGAGCAATTATTCAGCACCGTAAATAGGTGTTTCACCCTGTGAACAAATTGTTTGCTTACCGAGTTCACAGTCAGTGAAGAACAAGGTGGACTATAAAACGGCCCCTTGACTGGCCTGACGTTCTTCAAAATAAAGATACTTTTAAACGTGCCCGGACTATCCTTGCTGTGCAGGGTTTGGGTGCAAATGTAGCAAACACCAGACAGCCAGGAGTTTTCGTTGTCTGTTTTCTGTTGAAGACAGGAAGAAATAAGAAGGAAATAAGGAACTTCGCTTCAGAAAGAATGCAAATTAGTTTTTTAAGTAGTTTCAAACGCATCCTACCTACCAGCACTATTCGACCCGCAGAATTTCCGTAGGGCCTGACCACATTTCCCAGAGCTATGCTCAGCTCCTGGGGGCCCTCCTACTTCTCCCTGTGTGGGTCCCCCTAAAGTACCTGCTCCCGGGGAGCATGACGCACACTGAGTTCTCACCACGCTCTGCAGCCGCGCGTGCGTGCAACCGTGTTAGGGGGAGTACAAAAAGCCCTCTTTTCGTATTAGACACATCCTGCTTCTTTAAGCACTGGGTCCACAACCATCTCTATCTTCATAATAAATTAAAGCTGAGAAAAAACAGAAAAATGTAAGAGTCTATATATAAATATAAAGTATAGATATCTATATAGATAAATCCGAGAAATATTTATAATAGAACAGACTACACAAGTTTAAAACATCTATCACCAATAAATTCTTTTGTGAGTGACTATGAATTAATTAATGAAATCTAAAGTCTTTCACTTGACGTACGTTGTACACTGCTAAGTAGACAGGCTCAGAATATATTTTGTTTCATGGCTAATAGAAGCAATGATTTTCACTTTTTCTGTTCTTTCTTTACCCCAGATAATGATATCAGGCATGGAAATGGAAATGTGGGAAGTCACTGAGTCACATCAGGTGAGAAGAAGGATCTCTTGGAATTTTAGGAACTTTTGAAACTAGCTGGCTGTATTTCTTTTATATCTAATTATAGAATTTATAAATCAACAAAATTTGTCATTTCTTCTTGTTTTTACATATCAACTTTTAATAATTACTTTATTTCATGTCGTGACTAAAAACAATTTATGGAACTAGCTTCTCTTTTGGGAGACACAGATTAATCAATTTTTTATTACTGCATGCTTATTCGCAGAACAGTCATGGTCACTTTTGGAAAGTGCTCCGTGTTCACCACATTTCTGTCTCATTTTCAATCTCTTGGCCTCGCTCTCTCTCTGCTCTTCGCTTCCGTTTCCGGGAGTGTATCTTCTGGCTTCCTTTCTTCACTCCTTTATTTTGTTCATTCATTTATTTATATGTTAGGTTTCTATTTTGAAGAGCATTTTAAAAAATCTCTTAAGTAGAAGTATTGTTAGACAACATAAATATAGTTTCTATGTTTCCCCATCATTCATTTCATCTAGGTGTATGAAATGATATTATATGTCAATATAATATTATCATATTACTCAATATATTAAGAAATCTCATTTTCTTCTATATATATTGGACTTTTAATGACCCAGTAACATCCATTAAGCTTGGGAACTAGCTGAAGGGAAATAGTGAGCTTACACCTCAAAGTTACAATAGGTAACATTTAAGATAATCTAGTTTTATATAACAAAAAAGACAACTTGTAAAGGGAATTTTCTTAAAGAAAAATGGCATTTCAAGAAATTGTGGTAAATGGTTATTCATTCAAATTTTAAAAGAAAATGACAATGGTTAATTGCTTCATTGGGTAAAAGAAAATAACAATATTCTAGAAGGAAGATGCTATGATTATGAATCAAGGCTTCCACTGCCAAGAAAAGTCTTAAACAACAATAATTTTTCAAGCTAAGTGTCAGGATTACAGGCTTCTTTTTGTGTTTGTTCTTTAACTTCCAAAGGTACCCAATGTGGGCCTGTGTCTTTCACGCTTGCAAACAATTGGTGAGTTACTAACACACAACAAAGGACATCTAAAGAAAAGGAAAAATTCATGACATTTACTCCTTTCTTATAAAAGTTTTATAAAGTTTTCATGGAAGATATAGAGAAAAAATCATCTGGAAAAAGTGTTCATTTATTTGTGGTTGTGGGATTAAACACTTATTTAATTTTGCATTTAACATAGATTTGAATAATTGTGTAATAAATGTCAGATTTTTATGACACCTGCTTAGTTTTAAATTTTTGTTGGCTTGCCTGAAACTGGGTTTTATTTGAGGCACTGGTGCCATCTACTGGAAATATATAAAATTAAACTTGTGTCCCTTGTTCAAAATTCAAAACTTCCAACCCAACGTAAACTTTATTTCTTGAAATTTAACAGTTATAAAACTGTCCTTTTTTAACAGTGTACTCAATAAATAGTTTCAACTCTCCATCTCAATTGGGCATTCCAACAAGCATAATTAAAGTTCTCTGGGGGATATATGCCACTACAAATATAATTTAACAGTATATTCAACATTTAGACATTTGCACTGAATGTTCTGGGAATACAAAGATGAAGAGGACTCAGCATCCTTCCTTTCAGGATAATTGTAGCTTCATGAAATTCTGGATTGAAGGAAACAATCATAATGAAATAAATGCTGTGGTAAAATGATAATGCCCTTGGCCACACGACACAGGCAATTTTGGATAAAGATAGTCTTACTATAAAAATAACAAAAGAAATATTAGTTTTAAGGAATTTTAGGCAACTGCCTACTTTTCTAACTAATAAAAATTTTTTTATATCTTACTCCAATTTTTTTCTTATTTTTGTCTTTTGAGGCAGCCTCTCGCTACGCAGTTCAGGCTGGCCTTGAGCTCACTTTGTAGCCCAGGCCTGGCCTCAAACTCATGATTATCCTCCTGCCTCTGCCTCCCAAGTGCTGGGATTACAGGCATGTGCCACCATGCCCAGATCAAACCATATTACTAATTACCAAAGTTCTTTCCATGGTTTCCCTTTCTACACAATTATTTCTGATTGATTATTTTATATTCAACAACGTGAAGTAAAAATGTCACAAATGACATGTAATGTGTTATATTGATAACATCCAAAACAGAAAAAACAAGAAGTTTCAAAATCTCATATTTTTTATTCATCTATTTATTTTGTCATTCATTAGTTTAATGTATGTCATTTACAACTAGACTAAAAGATTGCACATCAGTGCATGGCAGAACATGTGGACTACACTGAATGAATGAATGAATGAATTCTAGACTGTCTTAAATTCTCTTGATAGATAGAGCAAGAAGGGAGATGTTGAAGTAAGTCTGACAAATTGTTTAAGGAAAATGAACAGAAATGCATATTCATGAAGTGAATAAAACTTTAAAAGTGAATAAAGGTGTTTGGAACTTGCTGTTAGACTTGTCAGATGCACAGTGAAATTCAGTGGATAATTTAGCTATATCTAATATAAATACAAATTACAGTTACTGAAATGATTATCAAGGGTTAACATAGCCTAAAGACTTAGTCATTATCAATGATATTCCCTATATTTCTCTCCTTAGAACAAGTAACAGTTTGGTTAAGAAAAGACATTCAACATCAGTAATACGGAGTGTCCCTAAGTAGAGAGAAATGTTTGCTCTTACCACAAAAGTCCCAGTGTAAGGCACTCATGTAACTGTGAAGCATGAATTCATTCATTTAAGATTCAAAACACAAATAAGAGATAGATATTGTTAATTCTACCTTAGAAAAAAATCAAGGTATATGAAGTTTAATATGCATGACTGGTACTTAAAGTATGTGTCAAAGACATAGCAGGCGGTGCCTACGTCTCTTTCAGCAGATTTACCAACTCAAAACAATATTTATCAAAATATTCAGAAGTTATTTGCTTTTTTCACAAGTGTATGGTGGCATTTTCCAAAGGCAACATGCTGTATGATGAATACCAGATTGAATAGATATAAGGACCCAGCCATATTCTATTAAGCAAAACAGTAGAAATTTGCAAAATGTTCGAGACAGTTTGGTTAATTTCTATATTCTGTTAAGCTTAACACTAAAATTTTTCAAAAAGTTCAAAGTAGTTACACCTTTAATTTCTATATTCTATTAAGCAAAGCACTAGGAATTTGGAAAAAGTTTAAGATAGTGCCACCATTAATTTCTTTTAAAACAAAGTTATTTTTCATGAAAGTACATATTCATATAGAAATGGGCATATTACTATTTAAATTAGTCAATGCCTTAAATTAATTTAAATAAATAAAACAAAATAGTTTCATAGCTCTGAGTTCTACTTTCTAATAGAGCAAACATTCATAGGTATAATCACTAAAATAACCTTTTGGGAATGTCTTTCAATATTTTTAATAGTATAATTTTAAATAGCACAAAATTTTGAAATCTCTATACTGTACTTGTGTAATGTGGTTAAAAAGCTACTCTTGGTATATTACTCAGTATATTTTGTTGCTTTCCTGTGCTTTTATAATTCTTTCAATGTAAATTTGTGCCTTCTCAAGACTACAAAAGACCGGATGCCATGGGCCTTTGAGAACGTCTATCCAATAGGGAGGAGCTGAAGCTTTAAAGCCATAATTTCATAAGTCCGCCCTGATTCAGGCGGGGCCTCCAGGGTGTGTTATTCTTCAATAAGAGTCAAGGAAAATGAGATTAGATTGGTAAACTGGGTTAGAAAATCCAAGGTTTTGAATACCAGGAATTATTTCTGCCAGCCACAGAAAGTCAACTATAATTTTAAATATGAAGTGGTTCTAAACAGCATTTTAAAAAGTGCATAAAACGGATTAGAAATACAAATACTGAGAACAAAACAGAGTGAAGTAACAATGACAACTAACTGAATGGAATAAAATTATCACAAGAAAGTAATATGTGCTTGATTTTCAAAATTAAACAAATTTCAAAAAGTGAAATTATTTTTAGATTTCTAATGTATATAAAAGGTTATTATGTGAAAAATATAATTTTCTGTCATCATGCACAAGTCTTAAGGACTTTAAATAATTTTGTTGAATTACAAAGTAAATTATCCATCAATGGGAGTGGTTATACACTAAAATAGAACACATATAGAATTTCCAAAACTCTTTCCAGAGAGTTTGTAAGGATTAGGACTCCATATGATTATTGCCTACAGCAGATATCTGATAAGGGGCAAATACAATAAATAGTACTGTATGGCAAAGCACAGCTGAGAAGATCTGAGTTCTGACCAAGTTATGACATCTGTTGACTTCTACTTCGGTACGATGAACACCTTCTGAGTGCCTCTCTTTTCCTATCTTCTGTAGCTCTGTAAGGATCATCTTGTTCAGGAGGTGCATGTTGAATATGAAATACTCTTCAACTATAGATCCTTAGGATGATACCTAACAATGACAGTGACAGCTCTGAAGCCTCCCTGTCATTATGACTAATGCTAAGCTGGTGTGCAGCTTCCCACCCTCATGTACCTCAGTCCAGGGGCCGGGAAAATAGTGTTGAGAACACAAGTCATTTGAGGCTCTAAAACTAAACGTAGGAATGCAAGTTTGTTGTAAAACACTTGAATTTACACTAGGAACCTATGTGCTCCCAGCCTATGTGCACAAACAACTGTAAGTACAAAAGTTAAATGAAGTCCTAGTCCATGACATTTTAAAATTATTCTTGGTAATATTGTAAAGAGTTTAACAAAAGAATAATTGCAGAAGGGTGAAAGTTACAGATGTTTGCAATTGGGTGAAGGGCATGTTCCAAAAGGTAAAATGCATGCTCTGGATTTTACCCAGACAAAAATCACGAAACAGTTCATTGAAAATAAATAAAATCAAATAAAGTTAGCAATTTAATCAAGTTTTGTGGTTTACTTTTCTACATTTGACTCAAATATGATAAAGATAATCCCCTTTGAGAGGATTCCCCAGATTCGCATTCCACTCTGTAATGAAGAGAGCTAAGGGCACTGTATACACAGACATAAACAAAAACTCCACTTATACACAAGTACATATGATACACATAGAGATGCATTTATTTAGGTGAAATATATTTTAAGATTTTTAAGGCACCTTTAATTTTTTTCTTCCCTATAATGAAATACAGTAGAAAAAAGGATCACTTTACATGACCATATTACTGCTGCCCTCTTTCATCATATGTGAAGAGAAACAAGAAGTCAATACTGTATTTTAGCAATCCCAGGCTCTGATAAGCAATACCATTTGGGTTCTCACAGTATATGTAGCGATGTATAGTAAGATTGCCGCTATTCAGCTGAATAACTAGACTAACTTGTAGGATCAATAACAGACATTGAAGTCTTTATCTTAATAGATGCGAGTGCACATGGAGCCGTTCCACAGGGGCACATGAATTTGTTGTGGGAGATAGATTTCCTAACAGTCAACTACTTGGTAAAACAGGGAGTAACAAGTACTGGCTGAAAAGTTGGTAACTTCACCAGAGTAGTCCGATGGCACTTACAGTTCCTATTGCAAACTCACCTGCTTTCTGGGCAATGTTTACATCAGAAAACAACAGAAAAATTATTCATTCAAGTGTTGTTTACATTTAAGAAAGTAACTACAACCAAATTTGTATAAGTGGCCCATAGCGTTAGAGGGCATAAGGCTGGCTGGAAAGATTCTATAAATTCTAAACTTTTTCTTAAAAACAGCAGCATTTACCAAAGTCATTTTCTTCCACAATTTGTACCTCCCCAAATATTTTCTTATTATACATACAGAATTTACAGATCAGTTAAAATTCTCCAAACTCAGAATTTTTAAAACATGCAATTTGAGAGTGACATTTTGAATGTTCACCATAAACTTGTCATTTCTGACCTTTATTCAGAAAATGAAGTAAGATATACAGCAATGTTCTTTCACTAGAGAATTTACCACTTAATGATAGAGGAGAATTTGTCCAAAGCAGATAAAATCACCTAGAACAGCTGCACACCTGTAGGAAACAAATGAAAGTTCTTAAAGAAAAACTGAAAAGTTTCTTACATTAAAGCCAACTGTGTTCCCATGAGAAAAAATATCTTATAGTAATTTGTTGAAAGTGTGATTGAGAAAACAAATTAATTAAGGAAAGAAAATATGTATGAAAGGAAAAAAGAGTCAAGGAGACAGAAGGTAATTTGTCCCCGTGTTTCTAATTTGGCAGACTCTCTGCACCAGCAAAACTTAAAATATCACCATGTCTTTTCTTGCACATCTCCCGCATTGTTCATCTTCCAAATTGAAGTCCAGCAGAAATTACACTAAGGAGAGTCTTGGCCAATAGTCTGCCTGGGACAGAGCCAGCCTTTCCTCCTGCGCCTCATCCACCAGCCAGAGACCAGATGTGGAAGACAAGCTCCAGTAGGCAGCTCATGTGCCGAGAGCCAGCTTTCTCTCCACCCTATTCAAAGTAACGATGTTTCGAAGAATACCCATCGAGAGAGGCACCTAGCGTACTGTCCACTGATAACAAGAAATACCTCTACACCGAGAACTGGATATTAGCTCCTGTCCCCAGCCTCTGTGGAATTCAGCTTTCCCAAAAGCCTCCTTCTGAAAGCCATGAGCCACAGCAAAATTCTTTTTTTACCTTTTCTTGTAGCTCGTTGCTTCCAAGAGATTATGCCCTCATTCATCCAAAAGCTTGACAGAGTTGTAGCTCCGACGCTGTATTATAAGGGAAGAATACTTAAAACTGAGTCATAAGTACATTGCTCCTATTTCAAATTTATTTTGTGTTTTTCAAAGTGATCTTGACTTTTCTGTTTTATTTCAGTAACTGTGTACGTGTTTGTAGTGAAGTGTCATGGAATGGTAATCCTTAAGGTATTATTTTGTCAGTATAGATCATTTAAATGTGACGTGTATAAATTGCTTACATTTTGCTCTACTCACAGTATTACACTTATGTAACACTATGCAAGATTTAGGACAAGTACTTTTCAAACACTGATTTAATCCGTAACATTCTTCTGAGGTAGTTATTATTAGTATCTTTTATTTAATATGGAAAACCTGAGCCATAGGAGAGATAAGTAAATAATGCAAGGACACACAGCTCTGCAAGGACACAGTGAAGATTCCAGCACAGCCCGGGTCCTGAGGCCACCCTCTTAAACCCTGTGCTGTACTTTACTACAGTGTTTGAAGAAAAAGGAATAGCACCTAGCAATGGAAGCTGGTGCCAACAACCACAATCCTATCATCGTTACTAAAATTCTTGTATGCTCCCAGTCTGTAATCTTTCTGATCCAAGTAACTTCCTGTAAGCCTCTAGTATTTGGCTAATCATTCACCCTTGACAAGGAAGTTTCCTAACATTCCTTGTTTATTATTTGAAAACTAATGAGGAGGAATGTTCCTTCTAATATGCCTGGGTTTGTTTGTACGGTGTACTCCTCCTTGGAAGTAACGTCCTTTTCTCACACTTTACTCTCTAATACAATATTTCCTCAGTGCTTTCTAGCTTTCCAAAAATGAACTGAACACTCCAAGGGAAGGCACAGTTTCTGAAAAAGAGAGAAAGTATTCTAAAAGAAAAATGATATATAAAGCAATAATATGTAATAAATCACCAAAACTTAGCCTTTCCCCACCACACCATGCCAAGGTTATGACTGATATATTATCAGACATTTTTATCTCTCGAAGGTATAAAGCTGCCAACCCAGAGCTAAGCAGAAGGCCAGGCTTCTACATAAAGAAACTGCCCAGGATTCACATTTGTGAGTGATCCTCAGATCGCATCTGGGTCATGGTTCACAAGACAAGGGGCCCTGACTTTCCCCTTGATACTGAGGCTCCCACTTAACTATCATTTATGATAAATGACTTGTTAGTTCATAAATCCACATAGCCTTGGCAACTATTATATAATTCTGTCAGCACTTTAAGTTAGACTTAAAGGTGACCAGGGAGACACCAGCCTGGAGGTCAGAGATTCTGCTCCTGGAGAGAATTTGAAAGTGAATAGAAAGGAAGGTTTTCTCATCTGCTGTTTGAGTATCCTTTGGGGACAGAAGCTGAATTAATCATTGGTCTCCCTTGGAAAAGTTGTTAAATCAGCTTTTATTCCCAGAAAAACAAAAGATACAGTAAAACAGATCTCATCAACCCATACAACATGGTGAAAATTTTAAATGGTGCAATAATAACAGTATGAAACCAAAACATTATACATGCTGACTTTAGTTTTAAAGCAGTATCAATTAAATCAATCAGAAGTCAGGGGCTGGGGATATAGCTCAGTGGAATAAGCACCTGCCTAGCAAGCACAGGGTCCTGAGTTTGATCCCCAGTACTGCCAAAAAAAAAAAAAAAAAAAAAAATCAGAAGTCAAAAGAAAAGAGTTTCACTGCTATAATCTCACCACTCTTGACAATAAAATAACCACATTTAGTTAAAATATGGAAAAGGAAAATAAAAGATGCATGGCAAAGATACTGCTCAGTGAGACACTGATCAACCTGTGCACAAAGCTTATTTTTCTTCTTTTTGTCCTGTTTGATATGCAGAAAAGCATGTCTAAGATGATAAAGGGGAAAAAAGCTGAAAGACACAAGAAATCAACTTTACAAATCATTTATGAACTTCTAAAGAAAGCAACTCTGTAGATAAATAAATATATATCCTAAGGAGAAGAATGGAAGTAGCTTCAGAAAAAGTGAAATTTGTAACTTTTTGCCAGTAAATACCACATAGATGGTATTTACTAATCGCATAGATTCGTGTGCAGCTAATCTTATGGACATCAAAGGAGAAGCTACACATACACATATACATATACAAACATGAAGTTAGAGGCAATTATAATACAAAAGAAAAAGCATAAGTTTTGAGATAGAAGAACCTTTATTAAAATCAACCTTTGCCAGTTACTAACTATGTAATATTTGAAAATCAATTAAACACCTTGGTAATTAACCCAACAGAGTAACACTTTCAAATAAAAAAAGTTCTTAGCTCATAAGATAACTTCAAATTCTATGCCAAAGACTGGTGCATAACAATGGTGGGGACAAATTTTATAATGGTTTCTAGAAAAGCCCCCCTTTTAATTAAATTCCTAGTTATATTTATAAAAGATCAATGTCTTAAGTGAAAAGTGTTTTAACCAAGTACTGTTGTCCCAAAGCCTTTTGACCCACTGATAGGATTCTAGCATTTATGACATCGGTGTAGAGCACTCAAAAGCATTCTAATGGAACCTCTCAGGTCATCCATCAGTTACTTTGAAAATAGGCAGAGCTCTGGAGTGTGACATCTGGCCAATCTCCTGACCCACTTTGATCTTATCTACCAATCTATGAAAGCAACCACAGCTAGGTATGCTGAAAAAAATCTAAACTTTGTATCTCTTCAAGAATGTTGCTGTTTTTATACTTTTGTATGTTGGGCTGGCAGAGGAAAGAGAAAAGATGGGCCATAGAAGTAAATTACATCCTTTCTTTTCCAGTTAATACAAAACTTCCAGAAGGGTAATTTTACTCCTTTCCATATAAAAGGGAATCATGGTAAAGTAGGCAAAGCAGTGGACTTGTAACCAGCAGAGATGAAGCAGCAATCATTTATCCGACATGTGACATGCCAGGAACAAGTATTCTCATGTATAAATGTTATGCATTAAATGTGATAGATATCATGTCTGTGTACATATATACATGGCAAGGTGTGTGTAATTTAATGTTCTACAGATCTGACTCCAATCTGCCTTCACAGCTAGACTTCACTGCTGAGAGACCATGTAGACTGCGATACATTATTTAATTACTTTAATCTTTAATTTCTAATGTTAAATAAATTATAAAATAATCTGTGTCATGAAACTGTTCTAAGAAGTGAATTTGATGAAATATTTTTTAAAATATGGCATACTGCATAGAGAACAACAAGAAATCAATGAAATTGTAATGTCTACTAGGCATTTAATATGTGCTATTTAATGTATGCCAGCTGCGTTTTAAGTGCCTGATAAATGCTGTCTTCTAAAATCTCATAACAATCTTTAACTCACATACCATTATATTCTATCTTTTATGGATAAAGTGAGAACCAGAGGAGGTAAATGATTTGTGTGAAGTCACAAAATTAATAAAGACAGAGCTAAAATTAAAACCCAAGAAATTTCATCCCAAATTCCCTGCACCTATTTATTATGCTTTACAGTTTATGATTTAGAGCTTAGACCTGATACTAAAGTCTAGCAAAAAAATCTTTAGGCAATTTAAAATAAAATAATATTTATCAATTTAGAGGATCAAAAT
The DNA here is from genome assembly GCA_004027595.1 of Dinomys branickii. Taxonomy (NCBI): domain Eukaryota; kingdom Metazoa; phylum Chordata; class Mammalia; order Rodentia; family Dinomyidae; genus Dinomys; species Dinomys branickii. Next base: position 27,658 of record PVLD010004184.1, on the reverse strand, counting down.
GACTACAAATTATATTAGAGAGTTGCATAGATATACCAAATAGTTAATTGCTCTGGAAGGAGATAAGCATTGTACAGGAAACAACGGGTCCACTAAATTAAGATAGTTCAAGGAAGACTGGAAAATAACTACTACTTGAAAATAACTATTTATAAAAGTGTGAACTGACCATAGGGAAATGCTCAAGTATCTCCACTCACTACCACTGAGGCCGTGTAAATCAGAAAGGACATAGAAAGTAGATGATTTGAATCCCCAAAGAATGAGCTTTGTGGAGAGAAACTCCTTGAGAAATTCAGTCAAGAGAGGCAGAAAACCCAAAGTGGGTGGGTGAGAGAGAGGAAATGCACACCCCACCTCACATAGCCTTGGGAATCTCCTGCCAAGCCCCTAATTGGCAGGCAGAGGTCAAGGAGACCCTTGATGCCATCCTTTCAGAGCAGCTTGCTGGGGGAGGAAGCAAGAGGAGAACCCTGGCAAATTCACCCAAATTGCCAAAATATTAACATTTTAAGTACCAAAACATATTTTTCATTATCTCATTAGAGATCTTCTTAAAATCTGCCATATTTTCTTGCCTTCTGTAATAAATTACAGTCCAAAAGTATTTTTGAGAACCAGTTATAACGTAGTAGGACCCTGAAGAGCATCAGAGATGTCTAACTGCTGGCCCTAAACCAGGCTTCACGTGTGCTCCCATATTCTTGAAAAGGCAGCTTCCAAGAGGATTTTCAGGAATTATATGAAACAGTTTTCCTGATCAAAACTTATGCCACCATGACATTAAACTAAGCTGAACAAATTTCTTAATTGAGAAAAATGTCCAGAGCTAGATGAATGCAGAAATGAAAGATTGGAATACTATAAAATGTATATAAAATATATAATTAGACTATGTAGTCTATTTTTTCTTAGAAATATCCTTGGGTCTACAGCTGCAAGGGGCATTCTTTGAGATAATTCTCATAGTGTTTTCAAATGTGCTATTCCATGTGTAGTGCTGGGTGTTGGTGGCACTCAGGACAGGCCAGATTCCTGCTGTCCCAGATACGCTCTGCTGTGTTATTCCAGTTTGATCACCTTCCTTTTGTTTTACTGATAGTCTTTTTCTCTCTCACCACCATATATCACTCCAAGGAGCTGGCCTCTTGTTAAATGAGATGGGATAGCCAAATGTTTGAACACAGCATTTCCCTGCCATCCAGGCCCAGCCCCGCCCCCTGCGTGACCAAGAAATTTCGAGTTCCACCATTTGTAGAATTCTAGCAATAATTATGTCTACTTCCTGATCTAATTACAGAAATTAAATCTTACAGTGATCTCACTAGCAATAGGAATTGCTTAAAGTTAGTGATGATTTTTACAGAGGTAGCACAAGTTAGGCACACAGCATACAGTAACAAATATATTATGGCAAAATGACATAGATGGTTTTCCCAATTTCTTTGTTTTTTCTTTCACAGAAAGTCATGAACAAATTTTATTTAATGAATTTAACTCAAAAGCAAACTAAACATGTTCTTGAAAACTCTTATAATTCATTCTATAATAACAGATCAAAAAAAAGCTTTAGTTTTATTTTGATGTTTTAGAGAAAGTACAACCAGTCACACAATAGCCTCATATACTGCAAATTGTAACAGTGCAAATACTGAAAAATGGCAGAATCTAGACCAAAGTGGTATACATCATACCTAACAAATACATCACAAATCTGACCCACAGTGTTAGACAAATGTGTTAGCAAGCAGGATAAATGCATTAATGTTAATAACTAAAATACCAAGTATAAGTTTAGAAGATCAATCATTACAGGTCTGAGGTTTCAACTAACAGAAAATCAAAGCCTGGCTCACATGAAAAATGATATTTCACACATTTGCAGCAAGCAAAACAAGAAAATAGTGACATTTTTATGCACCTACCCACACAGATATACACACATGTATGTATAGGCATATAGTCTAAAAAAGTAGTGGAAATGGATGTATATGTTTGGAAAATCAGGAAGAAGCTATATAGATCACACTGCAGGTCAAGCATTCCTAATCTAAAAATCTGAAATGGAAATGCCCCAAAATCTAAACTTTTGGGGCATGAGAGCTCACAAATGGAAAATATACCTGACTTTATATGACAGGTTAGAGTGAAGACCCAAGTACACTAAAAATCTTCTACAAAATTACCTTCAGACAAAAAAAATCACCTTCAGATCATTGTATAAAGTGCATAGGAGCAGTCCCTGTCTATACTTTGCTTTATTTAAAATTTAGCTCCATGTGGGTAGTTGATACATGTAGAGAATGTAAACATTATGCATTGTAAACACAAACTAAAATTAACAACAATAATGAAAGTGGAGAAAGGGGGTTTAGAATCAAAGAGAGGGAGTTGGAGGGGAAGGGAACTAAAAAGGAATTGGGATGTCTTATGTACATGTACTTACTCTGTGAGATCAATGTAAACTTTATGTGTTGCAAACATGTACTAATAAAATAAAAATATTTCAAGTAAGAAAAAAAGGGCTATTAGAATGGAAAAAGAAATAATTTTCTATCTGAAAAGAAAAAACATGAAGAGAACAACACAATGTCCAGCAAATGCAATCCATATAATGCCACAAAATATACTATATCCAAGCTTAGTACTATATACTATATCCAGCTGTATACTATATACAGCTGTTCTCTGACCATGCCTCTGTGTATAACTGTCAGGGCAGTGGATGTGGAAAGGAAAACCCTGGCCATGAAATGGGAAGATCTAGGTTCTACATCCACCATGAGCACAAGCCAGCTGAATGACCCAAAGCAGTGTTAGCAGCTCACCCTATAATCTACTTTTTCATCTAAGAAAAGAAAGAATAGGGTAAACAGAGAATTGGTGAAAAGACTGTTTTTAACTTCCCATGCATCTTTGAAAGTTTTTAAAAATATATAGTACTATACTATCCAATCATTTTCCTTAAAAATCAGATTAAATTACCTCTTACAGTATTTTCAATGAATCATAGTATTTTTTAAAATAACAGTATTAGTGCAGATCTTGTTGTAAGTAGCTATACTTCACAGATCTCAAATCAAGTCAAATAATTGTAACTATTCTATGTTAAAGTCTCCCTACCATTTTCTAAAGTTGAAAACTTTCCCAGAACTAAGTCTTTTCTGCAGCCCTTCAAAAACTCAAGAGTCTTGAGAGAAGCCATGGACATGCATAAATAATGACGAAATTAGGCATAAGAAATAGTTAAAAATATTTCACACATTCCAATGCGATGCTACCTTTAGGTCTATGTAAAAAACCCTCTCACCTGGACCACCCAGTGAGGCAGCAACACTTCTTTAGTGAGGACTTATGTCCTGCTACTTCTGCTTATACACAGTTTCTCTCTGAACCAAAAGTACAATGTGAGCAGTAGTGTAATATGCTAATCTTGCCTGTGGAACACACTACTCCACACACAAAAAAACAATTCTTAGCAACTTCCTTAGTATCGTGCCAGCACTATTTTCCTGTTTATGCCATAATAGTCACACAGGCCCTGCAAATACCAAAGGAAAGTGTATTTGGTAAGTTGTTCATCTTGGCTATGTCAGTTATAAGAAATAACTCTGGCCAAGGAACTCAGGACTGGATGTGAGGGGCTGGAATCTCAGTCTTCTGCATAAAAAGCTTTGTGGTTTTGCACTAGAGCTCCATCTTCCATAATTCTGCATGTTTAAATGGGAAGCAAGGTGAGCCTTCCAACTGCCTGAGGTTCAAATTGTTTTGTCACAGTGAAGAAAACCAAAAGGCCTAACTCCTGTGTGCCAGAGATGTAAACCACAAAGTGAAAACCCCTTTTTGTGGCACTGGCCCTGGTGCCGGTGTGAGTTTCTATGTGCATAGTCAGAGCGGCCCTCACAGCAAAGGTCCAGAAACACTGAGGACCGGTGGAAGTGTGGGCATGCATGTGGCAGGCAAGGCTTCTGGAATTCCTTAGCGCAGTAGGGATGCGCTACCACCACATCGCTTTCTGCAACGCTGGCCTGTGGTGCCAGCCAGATGGTAATTTCTAATCCTTTTTCTTTCCTTTTTGCTTTTCATTCAGTGTCTCGGGTTTTCTTGCCTTTTATGCTGCCCTGCCTCTGGAGGGTCACTCTGCTCCATGGAAATATTGCAGGCCTCAGGAGCAGGCACTGCCAGGCTCTTACTGTGGCTGCGTCTCTTGGACCTGGTATACATGGAGCTGAGGACAGCTACTGTTTTCTAAGGCTTGCTAAGAAACATCCTGGCTATGCCCACATGATACCTAGTTGCTGCCGAAGCTCTGGGGACTGGTGACCCCACAAACCCTAGCTCTGACAGTTCCAGGAGTTGCTGGGTAACACTGAACAAATGCCGAGTCCTGCACTGCTCTTGAAATCTGGGAGTGACGCTAATGAACATAGATGCAAAGATACTCAATAAAATACTAGCAAATAGAATGCAGCGAATCATAAGGAAGATTATATTTCATGACCAGGTTGGATTCATCCCAGAAATGCAGGGATGGTTCAATATTCACAAATCAATTAATGTAGTACATCATATCAATAGAGCCAAAGACAAAAACCACATGAACATCTCAATGGATACAGAAAAAGCTTTCGATAAAATCCAAAATGCATTCATGTTAAAAAACCTAGAAAAAATAGGAATAGATGGCCTCTACCTCAATCTGATCAAAGCCATCTATGACAAACCAACAGCCAATATCATATTAAATGGACAAAAACAGAAAGCTATCACTTTCAACTCAGGAGCAAGACAAGGATGTCCACTGTCACCACTCCTATTCAACATAGTTCTGGAAGCATTAGCCAGAGCAATTGACAAGAGAGAGAAATAAAAGGAATAAGGATAGGAAAGGAAGAAATAAAACTGTCACTATTTGCAGATGATATGATACTTTACATGGAAGATCCCAAAAACTCCACAAGAAGATTCCTTGAATTGGTTGACAAATTCAGCAGAGTAGCTGGATACAAAGTCAACACCCAAAAATCAATAGCATTCCTATACACAAACAACAGACAGACTGAGAGAGAAATTGAGGAAACCGTACCTTTCACAATAGCATCCAAGAAAATGAAATATTTAGGAATCAATCTAACAAAAGATGTAAAAGATTTATTCAATGAAAACTACAGTACTCTGAAAAAAGAGATCGATGAGGAATTTCAATATGTGGAAAAACATTCCCTGCTCATGGTTAGGAAGAACCAACATTGTAAAAATGGCCACACTACCAAAATTGTTGTACAGATTCAATGCAATTCCCATTAAAATATCATTGGCATACTTCACAGATCTAGAGAAAACATATCTTAAATTCATCTGGAAGCAGAAGAGACCCAGAAGAGCAAAAGCAAGCCTGGCCAACAAGGACAAGTCAGGTGGCATCACGATCCCTGACCTGAAACTATACTACAAAGCTACTGTAATAAAATCAACCTGGTACTGGCTCAAAAACAGACCTGAGGATCAATAGAACAGACTGGAAGATGCAGCCACAACCACAAACACACTCAGCCACCTAGTATTTGACAAAGGGGCCAAACAAGCTCACTGGAAAAAAGATAGCCTCTTTAAAAAATGGTGCTGGAAAAATTGGTTTGCCTCATGCCGAAAACTGAAAATAGACCTAAGCGTATCACCATGTACCAAACACAAGTCAAAATGGATCACAGATCTCAAAACAGAAACACTAAATGTATTGGAAGAGAAAGTAGGTAAAAACCTTGAAGACATAGGAGTAGACAGAGTTCATGAACAAACATCAAACTGCACGGGAAACACTTCAAAGAATCAATAACTGGGACTTCATCTTACTGAAAAGTTTTTGCACATCAAAAGAAATGACCAGCAGAGTGAAAAGAAAATCCACAAATTGGGAAAAAATCCTAGCTGGCTGTCCCTCGAACAGAGGTCTTCTATCCAGAACATACAAAGAATTAAAAAACATGAACCTGTCCAAATTCAAAGATCCAATCCACAAATGAGTATCTGAGATGAATACACATTTATCAGATAAAGAAATACAAATGGCAAATAAATTATATGAGAAAATGTTCTACATCTTTAGTCATTCGAGAAATGCAAACAAAAACAACGTTGAGATTTCATCTCACCCTAGTAAGAATGGCTAGCATTGAGAAATCATCCAAAAACAAATGCTGGCGAGGCTGTGGAGAAATAGGAACTCTTCTCCACTGCTGGTGGGAATCCAGACTGGTGAAACCACTGTGGAGAGCAGTTTGGAGATTCCTCAGCAAACTAGGTCTAGAGGTCCCATTTAATCCAGCTCTTCCCCTTCTGGATATTTTCCCAGAAGATCTGAAAACATCATATCACCATGATATGTGTGCACCCATGTTTATAGCAGCGCAATTTGTAATAGCTAAATTGTGAAAGCAACCCAAACATCCATCCACAGAGGACTGGATATAAAAAGTGTGCCATTTTTATATAATAGAATATTACTCAGCTATAAAGAAAGACAAATTTGAAGCTTTTATAGGCAAATGGTCACAATCAGACAGCATACTCATAAGTGAAATAAATCAGAGGTACATATGCAAGCAACGTATTGTATCACTAGTGTAAGAACACAAAAGTGGGAACATAAATTAGGAGGTATGAAGGGAATCTGCGCAAAAGTAAAGAGTAAATGGGAGGAGGGGAAGAAGAGGATGGTTAACATGGTTCCACTATTGACTTAACTCGCTTTATGGTAACGAACAGTTAATGATTGGTTGTCTGATCAAGATTGTATAGCTATATGTGTTTTCCTGAGCATACACTTTGAAGTTATCAATATGTAATACAGCAACCATTGTTTATTCCCTGTCACTTTGTCTATAATTCAATTTTGATTCTACTGTTCCTATACTACTCTGTGTCTCTTTGTTAGTGTTTTCCTTTTTCTTTTTTTTTTTTTCTTTTTTTTTACTTAAAAAAAAAAGAATCTGGGAGCGGGAGGGATGGTGAAGGATGAAGAAATGACGAGTGAGAATGCAGAAAGCTGAGGTCAGGTGGCGCCCCTCTCCTAATGGAAGAAAAGGACCTGTCCAATGACTGCTGTGCGTTTATTTACACAAATAAATGTGTTCTCTGGGCTGGCCTTGCTCTAGCCCCACATGTGTGACTTAGTTACAGCTCAACTGCTCCCCACAACCACTGTCAACAACTTCTGCTGACTTCAGCTGCTGGAGAGTAAGGTCTGCAGAGCATCACCCATACATGGTGCACACTCTTTGTGGCACTTGTGGAGCTGAGGGTGGGGGCATATTCATCTTGCTAACATGAGTGCTTAAGCTACCTAAACTTTTAAATATACATCTATATTCTGTACAGTTATATTTTAGTTTAATGGGCCAATAATAGTACAGAGTTTTGTGCTGAATAAGGAAAGAATTGCCAAGCATACACCTTGTAGTATGTAGCTACTTTTATTGAAGATGATAGCAGCAGACACAGGCAGGAGCATAAAAGGAGAAAGGAAGAGGAAGAACCCTTGATAACTCAGGTGTCCAGTATCTAAAGGGGCTAACACCTCTGACTCCAGGGACCTCCCGTTAAGTCTCTCACTGCCGCCTGGGGCATCAGGACCTCCTAAGCTTAAACATGGATAATCACTAGGGTGGTGGCGTGTTTCCAGTAGAACGAAGGGAAGGGAGTGGCTCCCTCAACTTCCTCATTTCTAACTACTAGTCCTTCGACCATTCTTGACCTTCAAGTAAACACTGTACCTGGAAATGATTCCCTTTCTGAGAAAATGTGGCAAGACAAAAGGCACAGGCCTGAGGGTATTAACCTGTATGCTTAATCATGTGGGTCTGCAACGCCTCAGTTAAAGGGACTTTCACCTGTGTGTGTCCTTCTATGTCCAGTTACTGGCTTGCCTTTTGAAGTCCTTCTACAGAGGGGACACAAACATGTGAGCACTTCTATTGGTTAGAAGCCCTCCGCGTGCTCCTCAGCTCCGAAGTTTGCATCCATTGATCACAGGCTCACCAGTGGGAACCTTTGCCAGCCATCCCTGCACCTGTGTGGCACAAGCACTGAAATGGGTGGGAGCTTGTAACTTCCTTCCCAAGGTGCATACTGTAGGCTTTGAGACCAGACACAATGGAGAACTTGTTACACCCAGGGCACCTCTGATCTTCGGGTTTGCAGGATGACTTGATGTCAATTTGAGAAGCCTAGAAGCTTATTTAAGTACCTCAGCAGTTCTACATCCTGGGGTGTCAAGGACATGCCCTTACCTCTAGGATGTTGTGCATTGTGTTAACTTGAGAAGTGTAGAAGTGTAACTAAGTGATTCAGCAGGGGCAGGGTCCTCACTTTGTAAACGTCCTGAGCCTGTAGACCCACCCAAGAATGGGTGCCCTGGCTACAATATAAGGGAGGAAAATAGACTTCCTTCCCTGCTTCTTCTTCTGCTGCCTTGAACAGTTGCCCCTGTGCCATGCCACCCGGCCCTGGAGCTGATTATAGTCTGAGACCTCCACAAACTGTGAGCTAAATAAGCCTTTCCTTCCTTCATTTTGGGCTTTGAATGTCTCAGTAATGATGGAAAAGTAACTAAGACATTGGAACATTAGATGTTTGGGGACACTGATCACTTGGAACAGGCTTGCCATTTCACTCAAAACCTTCATATGGTTGCAACCAATATTCTTTAGGAAAAGAGTGCAGATGGATTTCATTCACATTATGCAAGTTTGGAACTGGACAGTCATAATCAGTGTTCTCTGCACCCAAGGTGGAAACTCCATGGGAGTCTATGCTGCAGCGTGGTCCTTGGACTTCTAGCAGAATCCAGGGCACTGTGAGGTTGAGGCAGCAAAACACAACACCTCCATCACCAGCACCTCCATCACCAGCACCTCCGTCACCAGCACCTGCTCCACCAGTACCAACATGTTACATCCTCACGCCTTCAGCAGCACGTGTGCACAGCACCCGGTTGGGCGGGCCAGGGTTGCACTTGCAGGACCCTGCCCCACCAAGATCACTGGGTACCTGCAGTGCTTTGTCATGTTTCTGGGCCTGCCAGCCACGGCAGAGCCTCTGGATTTCTTCAAACAGATTTTGTTGGCAGTTTTAATGTGTTCTCAGAAGCACGATTAGAAGTCTGGGGGTGACTGTGCTTGCACAGCTCCCTAAGATACAGACCAGATAGGATTCCTAGGATTGAGTAGATACATTGACCCTGGCCCTGCAAACTTACAGGACAAAAAAGCACCACTCTGTCCTTACCAAAAGCTCCTAGAATGCTCACCTTCAAGGCTGAGTTGTTCTTTCTTCCTTTCACTTCCTGGCTGTTTGCCCAGCAGGCAGTGGTACTACTTGGCTTCCAGAAGTGATGTGCTCTTCAGCGGTCAAATAAAATTTTTCCCCAAGTAAGTGTTCGTATTTAAAGGGGAAGGCCCTGGGCAAATAGAGCCTGCACAATAAATGCTAAAGAGGAAAGGTAAAGGCAGATGTCCTGGCCCCACTGCCTGGAAAATTAAGAGCAGGTGGAGTCCGGCTGTGGAGGACTAGGTCAGGAAATGAACCATATGATCCTCCAGGGAGAAGAAAGCCACCTTTCCAGTGCCAGGAGATCACCTCCGATGGCTACCCAAGGGGCCCTGTGAAGGACAGGACCACCCTTCCCTCCCAGCTCCTCGTCCACAGGAAGAACCGCCCCACAGCCCATCTAGGGACCATCTGTGGACTTAGCAGAGGATTCTGCCTGTGCCACCCAGTTTTACTACTCCAGGGACCACAGCCTCCCTTCCTTCTCGCCTCCTGCAGGAAGGCATTAGAATGGAAGGCAACTTTCAGCACCTCAATGAGGTGCAAGGCTGGACAAAGTGGAACCTCATAATTCCGACACCTACCAGCAAACCAAGTAAGAATTTATCTGCATTTTACACATGGGAAACTGCAGCTCAGAAAACTTAAGTGTCTCACTGAAGATCAGCAAGTCAATTAAGAATAATAATGAAAACAGCCAAATATTGAGTTCTTTACTGCATGCCAAGTAATTTTAAGTAATTTTACCTACAATTACCTGTAAGTAGAGTTGTCCTTCAATCTGCAGGCAGTGGGTTCCAGGACCTTCTGGATACCAAATTTGCAGATGTTCAAATCGCTTACATAAAATGGCACAACATTTGCATACAAGCCATGCACTCTGCCCTTACTTTAAATCATCTCTAGATTGTGTACAGTGCCTAATACAGTGGAAACACTACACAGATACTACACTCTGTTGTTTGGGGAATAATGACAAGAATGAGCTGCATATGTTTGGCATGAAAGTAATTATTTTTCCACAAAGCAAGGGTCTCACTCTGTATCCCAGTCTAGCCTCAAACTCTCCAAAATCATCCTGCCTCAACCTGAGTGCTGGGATTATGGGCATGTGTCACCACACCAGTGCAAAAATAATTTTTAAGAAGTATTTTCTATCTATAGTTTGTTGGCTGTTTATTTGCAGAATCCATGGATAGGAGGATCGACTGCATTAACACACTGTACCTTTAGTTACCGAGGAATTTTGCTTCTTTTCATTTATAATTTATGTTACTCTTGGAAGGCAATACTATTTTTCCTCTGGGTCCACAGTTGGGGAAGCCAAGCTGGGAAGTATTAAGTGGCCATCCAAGGTCACAAGTTAGTAAGTAATACAATTAGAGTATGAACGGGGCTGTCTGAGCTGGAGTCTCTGCTCTTTCTTAGTCAGATCCTTTTCATACCCTGCTTCATAGAGAAATCTTTCTATCAGAAATCACACCTAGATGCAGGCACAGTACCACACACTTGTGCTCCCAGTGCTAGTGAGGCTGAAACAGGAGGATTGCCATGACTTCAAGGCCAGCCTGCGCTATATAGTGAGACCCTGACTCAAAAAAAAAAAAAAAAGAAATCACACCTAGATATATTATGTAGAGGAGAAACTCCAGAGATGTACTTTAAATTGAGCAAAAATAATTATTTTTTATCCTATTTGATTAGCTACATGCAATACATTTTTACTCAAAAAATATATTGTCTAACAAAATGTGCCACTGCATAACCAGTGCTAGGCATGAAGGATAAATTCAAATATTTTAGTGGTTGGAATTGAAAGCACAAACTAAATTACCTGAAGCATCTGAATCATCATTTTTCTTTTCTTATTTTAAAAATAAAAGAATGAAAACATATTAACAGGCATCCATTTACAAAATAGCACAAGAACAATACAAGCAATACAGAATTACAGACAAGGTGACAAGAAATTAACAATGGTTTTTGTATTTCACATTGATATCTTCAAAGTGGCTATTCAAGAAAACAAATGTAGACATGCAGATTGATCAAATAATCATTGACTGTTCCTTTTAATAAAGCAATATAAGTCAGTAGTACAACTACGTTAGCTATCCTATATATACATATATACATAATTTCCCTTTCTTTCTTTTCTGTTTTCCCTCCTTCCAGTACCTCTTTACTTTTGAGCAATTTCCTTTCATTTTACAATGTCTATCATACCTCCTAATTTTTATTCACTCTTTCAGGTTCTTACACCAGTGAGATAATACATTGCTTACACATGCAGGTCTGATTTATTTCACTTGTGAATATGGTCTCTAGTTGTGACCATTTACCTATAAAAGCCTCAAGTTTATCTTCCTTTGCAGCTAAGTAATATTCCATTATATAAAAATGTCACAATTTTTTTGTGCATTCCTCAGTGGATGGACACTTGGGTTGCTTCCATGATTTAGCTATTACAAATTGCGCTGCTATAAACATAGGTGCACGTATATCATGGTGATATGATGTTTTCAGATCTTCTGGGAAAATACCCAGAAGGGGAAAAGCTGGGTAAAATGGGACCTCTAGACCTAGTTTGCTGAATAATCTCCAAACTGATATCCACAGTGGTTTCACTAGTTTGCATTCCCACCATTAGTGAAGAAGAGTTCCTATTTCTCCACAGCCTCACCAGCATTGGTTATTGGTGGATTTCTTAATGATAGCCATTTTTACTGAGATGAGATAAAGCCTCAATGTTGTTTTAATTTGCATTTCTCAAATGACTAATGAAGTTGAACATTTCTCATATATTTATTTGCCATTTGTATTTCTTTATCTGTGAAGTGTGTATTCATCTCAGATGCCCATTTCTGGATTGGGTCTTTGAATTTGGAGGAGTTGATGTGTTTTAATTCTTTATATGTTCTAGATAGAACACCTTTGTCCAAGGGACAGCCAGCTAAAAATTTTTTTCCAGTTTGTGGGGTTTTTTATTACTCTGCTGGTCATTTTTTTAGCTGTGCAAAAACTTTTCAGTAAGATAAGATCCCAGTTGTTGATTCTTTGAAGTATTTCCTGTGCGGTTTGGTTTTTGTTCATAAACTCTCTGCCTACCCCTCTGTCTTCAAGATTTTTACCTACTTTCTCTTCCAATAGATTTAGTGTTTCTGTTTTAATATTGAGATCTGTGATTCATTCTGACTTGAGTTTGGTGCCTGGTGATAGACTTACATCTATTTTCAGTCTGGCAAATTGCAAACCAATTTTTCCAGCACCATTTATTAAAGAGGCTATCTTTCTTCCAGTAAGTTTGTTTGGCTGCTTTGTCAAAGATTAGTTGGCTGAGTGTGTTTGTGGTTGTGACTGTTTCTTCCAGGATGTTCCATTTATCCTCTGGTCAGTATTTTAGCTATGTTGATTTTAGTAGAGTACCATGTTGATTTTATTACAGCAGCTTTGTAGTATAATTTCAGGTCACAGATTGTGATGTCACCTGACTTGTCTTTGTTGCCCAGGATTGCTTTTGCTATTCTGGGTCTCTTCTTGTTGCAGATGAATTTTAGGAATGCTTTCTCTAGATCTCTGAGGTATGCTAATGGTATTTTAATGAGAATTGCATTTAATCTGTACAACAATTTTGGTAGTATGGCCATTTTCACAGTGTTGATTCTTCCTGTCCATGAGCAAGGAATATTTATCCATTTACTGAAGTCCTCTTTCATCTCTTTTTCAGAATACTATAGTTTTCATTGAATAGATCTTTTCCTTCTTGTGTTAGATTGATTAGTAAATGTTCCAATTTCTTGTATGCTATTGTGAAAGGTATCGTTTCCTTAATTTCTCTCTCAGTCTGTTTGTTGTTTGTGTATAGGAATGCTATTGATTTTTGAATGCTGACTCTGTATCCAGCTACATTATTGAATTTGGTGATTAAGTCAAAGAGTCTTCTGGTGGAGTGTTTGGGGTCTTCCATGTAAAGTATCATGTCATGTGCAAATAGTGATAGTTTTACTTCTTCCTTTCCTATCCTCATTCCTTTTATTTCTCTCTCTTGTGAAGTTGCTCTGGCTAATGCTTCCAGAACTATGTTAAATAGGACTGGGGACAGTGGGCATCCTTGTCTTGTTCCTGATTTTAAAGCAAAATCTTTTAGTTTTTGTCCATTTAATATGATGTTGGGGCTTCTTTCGCTCGGGCCCTCGGACCGGCAGGATGGGCAAGTGTTGCGGTCTGCATACTGCCAGGAAGCTCCGCAGCCACCAGCGGGACCAGAAGTGGCATGATAAGCAGTACAAAAAGGTCCATCTGGGCACAGCCCTGAAGGCCAACCCCTTCAGAGGCACTTCCCAAGCGAAGGGAATCGTGCTGGAAAAAGTAGGGGTTGAAGCCAAACAGCCAAATTCTGCCATCAGGAAGTGCTTCAGGGTCCAGCTGATCAAGAACGGGAAGAAAATCACAGCTTTTGTTCTTAATGATGGGTGCTTGAACTTTATTGAGGAAAACGATGAGGTCCTGGTTGCTGGATTTGGTCGAAAAGGTCATGCTGTTGGTGACGTTCCTGGAGTCCGCTTTAAAGTTGTTAAAGTAGCCAGTGTCTCTCTTTTGGCTCTGTACAAAGGCAAGAAGGAAAGACCAAGATCATAAATTTCGATGATGGAAAGACATTAGTAATAAATTTTCATATCCCAAAAAAAAAAATAATAATAATAATAATATGATGTTGGCTGTTGGTTTGTCATAGATGGCTTTGATCAGATTGAGGTAAATACCAACTATTCCTAATTTCAGCAGTGTTTTTATCGTTAATACATGTGTCACTTTCTCAAAAGCTTTTTCTGCATCTATTGAGATGATCATGTGGTTTTTGTCTTTGGTTCTATTGATACAGTGTATAACATTTATTGATTTGCAAATATTGAACCATCCTTGTATTCCTGGAATGAATCCAACTTGGTCATGGTACATGATTTACTTGATGATTTGCTGCATTCTGTTTGTCAGTAGTTAATATTTTTGCATGTATGTTCATTAGGGAGATTGGTTAGTTCTCTTTCTTGGTTGGGTCTTTCTCTGGTTTTGGTATCAGTATAATACTTGCCTCCTGAAATGAGGTACAGAGAATTACTTCCTTTTCAATTGCATTGAAGAGTTTGAGGAGTGTTGGCATTAAAACTTCTCTGAATTTCTTGTAAAATTCTGCTGTGAATCCATCAGTATCTGGGCTTTTCTTTGTGGGTTAGTTTTTAATCACATTTTCAATTTCATTAATTGACATTGGATCGTTCAGGATTTTTATATCTTCTTGATTCAACTTTGGTAACTAGTACATATCTAAGAATCTCTCAATTTCTTCTGAGTGTTCTACCCTACCAGAGTAAAAATTTTCAAAGTAGGTTTTAATGATCTTTTGAATTTCTGTAGGATCTGTAGTGATTTCATCCTTTTCACTACTTATTGCATGAATTTAGAGTTTTTCTTTTCTCTTTTTGATAAGGTTGGCTAGGGGTTTATTAATTTTATTTATTCTTTCAAAGAACCAGCTCTTTGATTCATTTGCTTTTTGTAGTGTTTTCTTCATCTCAATCACATTAATTCCTGCCCTGATCTTTATAATCTCTACCCTTCTTTGGACTTGACTGGTTCTTCTCTTTCTAAAAGTTTGAGGTGCAGCATTAAGCTATTTATTTGTTCTCTTTCTGTTTTCCTTATGTGTGAGTTCACCAATATAAACTTCCCTCTGAGAACTGCTTTCATTTCATCACACAGATTCCAGTAAGTTGTATTTACATTTTCATTTGTTTGTAGGTATTTTTTAATCTCTTCTTTAATTTCTTTTGTGACCCATTGGTTTTTCAGGAGGTTGCTATTTAATTTCCAAGTGTTTATGGAGTTTTCGGTGTTCCTTTTGTCATGAATTTCCAATTTCATTGCGTTGTGGTCAGATAATATGCATGGGATAATTTCAATTCTTTTGCATTTAAGTAGTTATGCTCTATGGGCTAGAATGCAGTCTATTTTAGAGAAATTTCCATGTGCAGCTGAGAAGAATGTGTATTTTGATTTTGTGGAGTGGAACACTCTGTATATGTATACTAAGTCCATTTGTTTGCAGATTTAGTTCAGGTCTGTTATATCTTTGCTGATTTCTTGTCTAGTTGACCTGTCTCACGATGTCAAAAAGGTGTTTAGTTCCCCTGTTACAATAGTGTTATTAATTATTTGGTTTTTCGTGTCTGTTAAGATTTGTCTCATAGTTTGGTGCTCCCATATTTGGTGCATACATGTTTATGATTGTTATCCTTCCTCTTTCAGTTTTCCCCTAATGAGTATATAGTGACCTTCCTTATCTCTTCTGATTGGTTTTTGGTTTGAAGTTCATGTTCTCTCCAAATATAATAGCTACTCCTACTTGTTTCTGGGATCCTGTTCCATGGATACTTGTTTTCCATCCTTTGACTTTCAGTCTTTGGATATCTTTTTGAGAAAAGTGTGTTTCCTATATACAGCATATTGTTGGATTTTGTTTCTTAATCCACTCTGCCGGTCTGTTTCTTTTGACTGGTGAATTAAAGCCATTTATATTAATGGTTATAACTGATATATATTGGCTTATCTTTGTCATGTTTTTTACTTGCTGTTGGTTTTCTATTTTTGCTATCTGTTTAATTGCTTGCTCTGATTGAGGGTTCCTTTCTATTGTTGTTCTTCAGATTGTGGTCACTTTTTTCTCTGTCTAGAATATCTAGAATCTCTTTGTAAGGATGGTTTGGCACTCAGGAAGTTCTTCAGTTGTTCTTTGTCATGGAAATATTTTATTTCTCCATTAAATTTTAAGGATAATTTGGCAGGATACATCAATCTTTGTTGGAGGCTATGTTGTCTCAGGACCTGTAATACTTCACTCCAAGCTCTTCTCTATTGAATGGTTTGTGTTGAGAAGTCTGCTGTGATTTTGATGGGATTTCTTTTATAGGTGATCTATTTTCTCTAGCAGGTTTTAGTATTCTGTTCTTTTGTTGGATATCTGGGATATTGATTATTATGTGTCTGGGTGCAGTTTTATTTTTGTTATGGCTACTTGGAGTTCTATACCGCTCATTTACTGTACAGCAGATTCTGTTTCCATGCTTGGGAAATTTTTTGTTATTATTTCTGCAAATATTCTTTTTATGTCATTTGTGTTCCCTCCTGCTGCTTCATTGACTCTTATATCAATTGTCTTGCATTATTTCTCTTTGCCTCGTGTTGCAGCTGTCAAATCGATTTTTCCTGGCTCCTTATTGATTTTAAAAGATCCTGTCTTTTGCAATCATTAGCTGCCATGCTGTCTTCAAGATCTGAAATTCTATCTTTTGCTTCATTCAAGTGGTTTTGCCGGCTTTCAATGGAAATTTTGATTTCCTGGATATCTCTGAATCTGTTTCATGCACCTAGTTCATTCCTATGTTGTTCATTTAACATTTCCATCAGTTTCCTATGCTCATCTATTTTTTATATATGTCTTCTTTAGATGTGCTGAACAATTCTTTCATTATTGCTGTCATTTCATTTTTTACCTGAGAGATTACTTCTGATGTGATATCTTCTATGACCTGATGGAGTGTTTCTTTACTTCCATTGCAATCATTTCAGCAATTTCCGGTGTGTGTTTACCAAGTTCTGCTATGTAAATGTCTCCTGTACTGTTCTGAGTGGGTTGGAGTTCTGAGATTGCATTTTAGTCCTTCATATTATCGTGTTTGATGCCTGGGGCAGAGTGTTCAGTCTTTCTCCTTGCTGGCAGCTAGCACAGGTCACTAGAGTTCCTCGTTTTCCTGGTGGTCAGACTTGGCCCTCAGTGGCCACTGAGATGTGCAGCTTAATCTGGGATCTTCCAGCAGTTGGTGAAGTGTACCTAGTTCTTCCAGGTCTCAGACACAAACCACAATGTCATCAAATCTCAGACTGTCTGATCCAGTGTCCTCTGATAGCTCAGGGCACTAGTATGACCCAGAAGCATTCTGCACTGGTGGCGCGATCACTGACCACTTGGTCTTGTGTCACTATACAGTTCGGGCACAGACAGAGCCCAGACCCGAACAGCAGGGCAGCAGTTCATGGACTGCATAATTCCAGGTCTCCAGGCAGCTTGGTGCATGTGCAGAAGCCAGACTGGGGGCGCACTGGTGATGGTCATTGACTGCCTTTTTCTGTGCCCCTGGGACATGAGGGTGTGCACACAGCCCAGAGGTGCACAGCCTAAATGTGAACAGCAAAGCCCAGATGTGAATCATGGTTTCAGTAGTTCATGGACCACCTGCTCTAGAACCTCATGCAGCACAGCGCACGCTCAGGGAAGGCCCCAATGCAAACCCCAGTGTTAGTGGGTTCATGGGCTCCTTGAGTCAGAATCTCCTGTCTGCACTGGTGCACAGAGGGTGGAGGCAGAGATTGCAATGGCAGCAGGGTCCTGGATCATCTGCTCTGTTCCTGGGAAGTAGATGGGGAATACCTGGTTCTCTCTGCATTGAGCTGTGAACCATGATGTCAGCAGATTGTGGACCACCTGATTCTGTGTCTCCAGGTCACTCACAGTGCAGGACTGAATCATCATATTTTCAGTGGCATTATTAATTTGACTTCAGGTGATGACTATTGTAATAATTATTGTCCAAATCTTTAAAAATTATTTTAAACAATGTTCTTGCTACTTCCTTCAAAATTTACTCTATTAGCTAGTAGCTGAGAGAGACAGAGAGACTTTTCCCCAAAATTCTTTCTTGAATTTAATATTCCTCTCTTTTTTGCTTTCAGTGAAAGAGTAGAAAAGATTTGATCATTTTTATTCTTATAGAATTTTTCTATTTGTTTGGACATAGTTGTCAGTCATTGTTCAGCCTTCCCTTTGAAAGGTAAGCACATGTTTAGAAATGCATTGTGGTTCTAAGATTACGGCACTGAGAAAGAAAAAAAACACTAATATTCACAGTTTTAGTTAAAAATATATGGTAAGAAAGATAATTTTAAAACATTTAACTGGGGGTATAGTGATGCATACCTATAACCTTGGTACTTAGGAAGCTGAAATAGGAGGATGGCTAGTTCAAGGCTAGCTTCAATTACACTGAGACACTGTTTCAAAAAACAAAAAATTTAATTCTGAGATTGGATTCTAACTCACTATAGTATTTTTTAAAAAATACTGTCTCTGTGACTATATTTTCCTAACTATAAAATGGGGATAAAACACTTGATTCCATCATCTGTGTAGGCTATTTTAAATAAAAACATAATAAAGGAAATTACTTTGCACTCCAGTAAAAATGGTGACATTCAGAACCACAGATAGATAAACTCGAGGCTTTTATAGGTAATTGGATGCAACTAGAGGCGATATTCATAAGTGAAATAAACTGGACCCACATGTGTAAATATCTTATTGTCTCCCTAGTGTAAGAACCTGAAAGACTAAATAAAATCCCAAAGGTACAATAGATATGTGAAAGGGAAAGAAATTGCTCAAAGCAAAGGAACAACTGGGATGAGGGAAAGGAGAAAAAGAAAGAAAGAAGAAAGGAAAAACATATATGGATAGCTGGGATAACTGTACTGCTGATGTCTGGTGGTTTATTGAAAGGAACAGTTAATGCTTAAATTTTTTAACCAATTTTGCATGCTTACGTCTGGTAATCTGAACAACTAATTTGAAGACAACAATATGCAACATAACAACTATTAGTGAATTTCTACTATCTTGTTTAATGAAGCTCTGTATCATTTCTAATTATTTTTTACTATTGTTATTCTCCTTAATGGTTTGATCAATCTTGCATTCTTACATCTTGTAATCTGAGCAACTTCATTGAAGATAACAACATGTAATATAACAACCACTGTTAATTGCTACCATTTTGTTTTGAATCCTGTATCATTTTTGTTTTTGCTTTATCTTGTTTTTGTTTATGTTGTTATTTTGTTACTGCTTTTTAATTCTCTTCAAAATAAAACAAACAACCAGAAATATTAACTAGG
This sequence comes from Dinomys branickii, assembly GCA_004027595.1. NCBI lineage: Eukaryota > Metazoa > Chordata > Mammalia > Rodentia > Dinomyidae > Dinomys > Dinomys branickii. The sequence goes on along the minus strand of PVLD010004184.1, from coordinate 8,326 downwards.
GTGAACTTTCTCTTTTTTCAGCAAAAACACCTTCTGCCTTGCTGTGCTGGTAGCTGGCCCTCCTTCCCTTGCTGACTACCGTGGCACAGTTGCCTTCTTCTTGTCTGGATAAGCCCTGTTCTTTGCATGCATGCACTTTGACGAGTGACCCATGACCCCACCTCTGGACTTACCCTCAAGTCCAGTATCATATCTAATTCTCCCCAGACTGACTTCATTCACCAACTTAGTTACCAGCACTTTGCGCCATGCCCACTTCTTTGCTCCATGCCTCATCCTGTGGATGGATGTACCAGAGCACAATCCCCAAGAGTTGTGCAAGTCTCTTCTGCACCTAAGTAAGATATACATGTTATTTATGAGGTTAAGATTTTAAGCTACAGAGAGTGTTTTCATGAGAGGCAGGCTAATCAGTCAACACAAGTAAAATACTTATGTAGCATTCTCAGATTTGGAGTAATTTGAACAAGTAAATTATACATAGTTTAATACCTATGAAAACAAATTATATCACATTTATGGGATTGGAAGAGTGTGTTAGGTTCAGTGGGTCCTTTTATGGGATAAGTGTGGTCAAAGAGGACTGTTTGAGGAGGATTGATGTTGTATGTCTTTTACTAAATGAAATTTTAATTTTAAAAAGGAAGCACTTTTACAGATAATGAATTATTTAACCTTCCTAGAAATTGTAAGCTAGATATCCTTACTATTCCTTGTCAGATGAAAAAACAGTGAGCTGATAAATGACACAGCTAATCATCAAATACGATCTAATAAGCATAAGCTGCTTGGCTCCATGCTATAATTCCCCAAAATACTTCAGCATGCTTTGGGTGGTTGTAAATCTCCTTGATCGCTAGAAAGGCTTCAAGAAATCTTGAGAATTCTTTCTCAAATCTAGGTGGCTACATGAAGTAGCATCTAGCTTTTTGAGGCTAAATGTATTTTAAGGTGTTCTAGTTCTAGCAATCAGACCTGTAAAAGACTTAAACTAGTGAATCTAACTCCAGAAAAAAACGTTTCCAACAAGAAACAATAGTTTCATAAAAAACTTGTAATGAGAACAAGTCTCTGGATGACACAAACTTTATTTTTCAAGTAGGCAAGCCGTGTAATGTATAGCATTTGTATGGACTGAAAAAAATACCAAAAGTAGGAATACTTTTCCTAAGTTTTAAAGAAAAAATAACCTCTATGCCAGGTTAATCAGACATATAAAACATCTAGAATCTTTTTATAAAGTCATCCCATTGACTTCATTTTTGAAGTATCATGACACTAAATTTCCACATCTGGCATTCCAGAAAGCCACATTTGCAAAACATCCTGAATTCCTTGAAAATATTTCAAACAATAGGCACTTCTCTTTGAATGACAATGTTCTTGGCCTTAGCATCTCAGAATTTAACTCCTGCTATGCTTGAATCTAAGCAAATATTACAGATTTTCATTCAAGATGGAACAGTAAAAATTTCACTGAACCACTGCCTCTAAAGATGTCTTTTTTCTAAGCCCTTGAGAGCTATATATATATTTCACTTCAGACGTAAATTTTTATGACCATGGAATTCATTCTACGAAGCATTGAAAAGTAGTATTGTTCCTTCAAATTTATGAATTATTCATACATTTGCATAATAGCCTCAACTATTTTTGGTAAAGTTCTTCTTATTAGAATGATAGCATCATTTCTCTGAACAAAATAATTTTCTTAATTTCTTTTTCTTGAAGAATTACATTATGAACTATTTGTTTTAATAAATGTTTTTTTATTATATTTTGCATATGAGGATTTAACCTACAGTGAGAAAACTTTTTGAGTTATGAAAGGTTTCTAAAAGTTGTACCCTGATGTATAACACAAAATAGGCTTTATAAGTTGGAGAGAAAATAAATATAGGAGGTAACATGTTTGGGGAGACATGAATGATAAAGTGGCAGATGATTAGCTGTCATCTCTTTTCTTTGCTGATCCCAAATAAATATTTATTACTCATGTGACTATCCACTATTTTTGCTGAGTCCAAGCATAATTTATTTCTATTGTTTTTTCCTTCCATTTCTCCCAAGTAGAGCCAGAAATGTTGAGAGATGCAAAAGAGGCAATTTGCAGAGATTCTAGGTACAGTTCACCAGTGGCATTCTATCAGATCTATACTAAGTAACTGAACTGTCTTAGGTAAATATTTACCTCTGCTCTACAAGTTTATGTATATGAAACATAGGAAAATATTTTTAACCCTTAAAATCCCCTGAAACATGACTTACATGTTTGTGCACATGTCCTCTATTTTTATCTGTATTATTTATTAATTATTATTAATCTATAGTTTGCTGTAAGTGAATATGAAGTTTTCTACATACATAAATAAGTATATTATCCTTTTAATGTGATAGACTGATTATCTCTGAGTTTCACCAGGTGACTTTAATACTTCCATATAGAACATTATATAAATAAAAAGTTCCCTAAATTCCCATTGACTTTATTCAAATTAAATTTTACATTAAAATCTTATAGACAAGAAAATATGCAAGATTTTATTTGCTAGCAATAAATGGCTATATTAATAGTCTCTTAGAAGTGCTTTAAGTTTATAAAGCAGTGCATTCATGGAGCTAGACAACTTTTTAAAATCCTTAATTGTTTAAATACTATATAACAATTAACCTGGAAGCTCAATGACTTGTTAAGTAAATGTTTAATTTGCTCCTTTTGCACATCAGTGGCTCAAGCTTCACTGCCTGGTTGTCTCTACTCTCAGTGTAAAGAGTAGCTCCTTATGAGACACGCAGCCTCAGAAAGGCATGTAGAACTAAAAGCAAGCAGCCATCTGTAAAGGGCACTTAAAGCTGTTTCTTCTGTGTGGCACATGAGGTGTCATCAAAGAATGTCTAAATATTAAAAATGTATTACACTAAAAAACCTCACTATTAATTTCCCCCTTAAAAAAATATCTCTTTCAACAAGAACCTCTGATCCCAGCATTTGTTCTGAAGCAGTTCTGAAAGTCTCTCGGGTCTTCACAAGGAAAATTCAAAACTAGGGTGAGTAGTGCGGCCAAGTTCCATGCTGCAGAAAGGCAGGCTCATGAGACACTGCACTGCGACTTCACCTATCCTTTTCACTCTATCAGCAGCCATGTCCCAAAGTCAAACTGCCATGAAAGGTAAGCATTTTGAACTGATTCAAGACATTGAGGCAGCCAAAACAGGGCAAATAAAGACACCTATGACAGAGGACTTCCAGAACTGCTGCCGAAAGTATCAGGAATGATGGGTTCGAAGGGAGGAGGAGTATTTTGAGGAGGATTCATAGCAATGTGATTTTACTGTGACAAATTTCTTAAATTTAGACATTCACCATATTTTTCAATCGTACTTTGCATATCAACTTCCAGTGAACAAAGAAAGTACATAGCGAAAGTGTACACACTTCCCAGAGCAGCCAGAAAGTCGCACAGCGATCAGCAGTGGCACATGACTCACTCACTTGGAAGGAAGAGGTGAGCAACTGTAAGGACACTGTACCTCATATCACCTTTTGCTCCACAGAGACTACTCTGTACACTTCTGGGCACGTAATTCACCAGGCCACATGGAAGTCATCCCACAAGTTTCAACACTCAAAACACCTACCTTGGAGATCTCATCTGGCTATCTCCACCAAACCTAAACAGCTCCTCTTAATCTCAACATTTGTGCAGGGCAGAGTGGGGGGCACCCAGAACTCCCAGGTCTGCAGCAGTTCTGAAATTCCACTTGGCAAACATGAAGGTATTGGGGATAGCGAAACAGTTTTGAATAAGAGACTTTTGGGGGCTCTGCAACCTCAAACCAGCTTGTCAGAGAATTTGCTCTGGAGGTTACTAATTCCAACCTCTTTTTTTTCCCTTTTCTTTACCCTCATTGGCCAAATCTGAAAAGAGAATTTTAAAATATACCCTCTTGGGCTGCATAGATTTTTTACTTTGCTTCTTACAGAAAATTGGGAGTCCAGTGATATTTTAAATTATAAAAGACACAGACACGCTTCTGCTTCAGGCTGGCAATATCTAGCATTAAAATTTGCCGTTAAATTTTACCTTTCTCTTTTTTCTTTTTTTGTTAATATTCATCTTACCTGTTGTACTCCATGTACTAATAGACTCTTCTTTTACAAATCTTGAAACTCTAAACTCAAGAATGAGTATCTGAGCTTGTCAGCCTTCAGGGAAGCCTTCCTTCGGTTTATTTTTTCTTGCCCCTTTGTGCAGCTGAAATGATTTACTGAGAGGCACATTAACTCAACCAAATGCTTTTATGTCCTGGGCATTAATTTGGATTTTTTCCTTAATTGAGTTTTAATCTTGGTCTTAATTAGCCTCTGTGGCTCAAAACCTCAAAATTCCATGAATCAAAATCTTAGCCAGTTGGAGAAGAGGGGAAGTTTGGTTTTCCTGCCCCACAAATCCTGGTTTCTCAGCACGTTCGTTTCTGTGGTTGCCACCCCTGTGTAGGACAAGTCACTTACTTCTCATTCCTCCTAATCAAATACTGTTTCTAACAACCAATCTGCAATTGTTTCATATCCTTTCTACAAGAAGCTTTAACTATAGTGCACCTGTATTTGCCTTCCAAGTCAGGTACCAGTTTTACTAAATGTCTTGATACTACATACAATGTGTCACTAATTTTCTAGGCTCCAATAAGAATCCTTGTTGGGGACCACCACAAAGTGACTTTAAGCAGAATTTAATATTAAGCAGTTGGCTTTTTACGCTTACTTGTGAGTTGTCTGAGGCTTAGGTACCTTGTCTGCTCACAGGCAGTTGATTCATAGTAAATGAACCTCTATGAGTCACTGGTCACTGCTGAGGCCAGTGATGCTGTGACACCTCAAAGACAAGATGACCACAGCCAAGGATGCCTGGCTCCTACCCCTATTAACTTCAAGGAGACTGTGGCTGCAGGCATCTCAGCCCTGCTGTGACGGCCTTCCCGGAGATAACATAGTTCTCCTAAATTAACATAATATTACTTGGAGGAGTCCTTGAAAGGATTCCCAAGTCCTGCCCAGATTTCTGCCCAGATTCTTGCATTTTCTTCAGTACTTCCCCTCCCTTATTTGTAAACATAATAAAAAACGGGAGACCCAGAAATGTCCTTGGCCAATTCAGAGAATATAGAAGCTGGAAAAGAATTAGTCCCTCCTGGAAGCCCTGAAATCATATTCCATTGTCTCATTTTTTATTTACACCTTCGTGCATCCACTCACCTGGGAGATTGTGGGCCTGATCAGCCTGCAACAACTTATGGTTATTTAACCCAGTTTTTTTGATAAATCCTCGCTGACAACTCTCTGGACTTACAAACAATGCCATACATTTTAAGTGTTTGATATGATAATACGCCACTTCTAAGTATCATATCCTGAACTATTCCGCTTTGCCACATAAGAAACATATAATTTCATGGGGTTATAAAAAGAAGTATGTCAGTCTTGCCCGCATTTCATACAGCAGTTAAAGGATGGATGCAGCTCCAGTGACCCTGTTTAACTGAACTCTGTGCGTCTTTTTATTCTGTAATTCAGGTTGAGGCTGCAGGCTTCGTATGGAGGAGGAACCCCTTTGGGGGTCTGAGAAGGAGAAGAAGTCGATGAATTAATCTTTAGAACGTCACTTAAAGCCTCTGGTTGAATGTAGCATAATCATATCTAACCATATTCTAAGGGCCAGAAAATATTACCTGATTAAATTCAAAATAAAAGGGAAAAATATCTATAAGAAGGTAAAAAGAAGCAGGTAAATGTAACGGGAATGGGTTGGGAGGTATAAATCACTTACAAGGAAGGGAAATTAGGTACTATTGGGAACAGACTACACCTTACCAAATGTACAGGTTCTAGGATAAAAACAACACCAATAAAAATGGTAAAAATTAGAATGTATGCTCACTTTCCCAGAAAATTATCTAATTTATTAGCTTAGAAGACAATCTTTGAGACAAGCAGAGTGGTGCATGCCTACAATACCAGCTACTTGGGAGGCTGAGGCAGGATTACAATTTGAGGCTAGCCTGGGCAAATAAAATAAGATCTGAGGATGTAGCTTAGCGGTACAGCTCTCCTGGACCTGAACCCTAGTGCTCAAGACAAAACAAAATGAAACCCCGTGATTTAAAAAATAGCCCTGGATCTTGTCTGAGTCACTATCATTAATAGGTTCAGAATACCCAGTGCTGTTTAGGGTTCTGTTGTTCCGTCCAAGAAAAACCCCTGTTCTTCTGTCTTAGTCAGGCTTGCTTGGAGCAGCTGTAATTGTAATTACTCTTATTTCTAAAGCTCTCTGGCACACACCTAGAAGACCAGGGCCACCCACAAGGAAAGACACAGAAATTCAGAGGCCAAATCTCTGTCATTCCTGTTCATTTATGCCTCTGTGACTACTGCTGTCATTACCGATATGGGCACTGCAAAAAGACAAGCTGAGACCTCTGAGACCAGCCATTGCCTAGAATGCAACGCACATTCTCAGTCTGTTCACTGAATGCTGTTTAATTAGCCAGCATGACCAGGGCCCTGGGGTAGAATCTTTAAATGGTCTCCATCATACAACACCAGTCATCTCCTTTGAATAGGTCAGCAGCATAGTTTCATATGTGCCTTCACTCAATATCCTGTCCCTCTCCCATCCCACTACTCACAAACCAAATGACTCAGAGATATTTACTTTTCTAATACCTGAAAATGGCACTGATTTCACATTTTAAAGAGATGTTTGCCTTTAAAAGACAAATATTTTTGCCCCAAACTGAGGATGGTAGAAGGGGATTTTTTTTAAATGACAGATCACTTCTTTCCTTCCCAACTTCGTAATTCTGTCCTGTCAACTTGCTTGTCAAGGACATAGAACATGAAGTTTTTCTTTCTGGAACATTCTTTTCCACACAGCATAGTGCCTCATGTTGTTAATGCCTCATTATGAACTTAACCAGAAAGATTCCATGATCCTATAAGTCCCCTAGTGATTGCTGGTATAGACTTTCATAGAAATACTTACTGTACTTCTTCATTATACTGATAACATTTGATAACTTAAAATTGCCCCTGTAACTGCCTAACAATTATCTTGCCTACTAGAATTTTTACTCCATGAGGACAAAGACCATACCTACTTCTTTGTGAATACATATCCAATGCTTACACTACTCCATACTGTACAAGTGTCATGTGACTGCATGACTGAATAAACAACTGAGAATTTGGGGTTCTCATTATATAATTCCTTTTCCTAAAAGACAGCATCAACTTTCTGTTTAATCATTTGAAGTAGTAAAGGAGAAAGAAGAGCTCCTGAATGTTTTCTTAATTCCCTTTTGAATTTGTGGAGTGACTTTTGGTGGTCTCTTCCTCTTCATCTGTTCTTTTGATATCCCACAGTCCTGAAGCTTTTCATACTTCATGACCACCCATGACCAAATCAGCCTTTAGAAATTCCTCCTGTTCTATGATTTTAAGTAATAGTGCATGTTTCAGCATGTGTGTGTACACATACACACATGTGTGATTTCTGAACCACGTCCTGCTCAAATTAGGACATGATTATATAAAAGAAACAAAACAGAAGATTTTTTTTGAAAATTTATAATCTAGGAAATAATGAAAATAATGTCATTCCCTAATGACTTAATTCACAATGGAATTGTGAAGTGGATTAAGTCAATGCAAGCATTCCTGGGAACCCTTCCAAAGCCATCTGGCAAGTAGAAACCCTGTATTTTTCAGAGTGGTCACTCAATTTCTGAATGTAATGGGCCAGGATCAGATGCTAGTAAAAATTACCATTAATTATTTTGATCTGTATTTCTTCCACGCCTTCTTTTACTATTGTATTTGGACAAATATGGAACAATAAGTACAAATTGTCTTTCACTTTGTAACATATTACTTTGTGAGGTTAACTATGTAACAAAAAGACAACTTCAAAATGAATGCAGTACATTACTTAATGTGATGTGTGCATTCAGTACTATAAAGATTCTTCTAATTTATAGCTACTGTTGCATTTTACAGGCTCCTACTCAATGTGTCAAATTTTAACTGCAGTATTTACAATAACACTTTACATTGATTTTTCCACTTTATTTTTTTTATTTTAAAAAAATAAAAGTACAAAAACATACGAACAAACAGACACCAATTAGCATAAAAAATAGTACAGTCACAACTAATCTACAGACAAGGTGACATGGTCTCAACAGTGGTTATTGCTTTATCCATTGATATCTTCGAAGTGTAAATATATGAACCCATATACAGACATGCAAATTTAGTCAGACAATT
>PVLD010004183.1:82658-129736 GCA_004027595.1 Dinomys branickii | reverse complement strand
AAAAACGAACTGATCAAAAGGGCCATCATCTGTGTAACCTGAGTAACAAAGATGAAGGTAATATTATGTAGGACAGCATCCAGAGCTAATTCCCTTCTATGTTCTCTATAATTCTGTATTTCCTCAGTCGTTTTTGTACTAGCAGAAATGAAGATAACTTTATATTATACAGCATCCAGTGCAAATTCCCTACTATCTTATCTATAATTTGGTATTTCCTTTAATGTTTTTGTGTTAACTAATATGAAGATAATTATGTAATACAATATCCAGTTCTAATTCCCTACTATATTCTGTATAACTTTGTATTTTCTGTATTGTTTATGGCTTTTCTGGTTCTTATGTCTCCATTCTTTTGTCTTTAAAATAAAATTAAAAAAAAATGTTATAAAAAAAAAAGTAAGAGGACTATATTTTACGTGAATTACCGTGATCTTTCTTAGCAACTCATATTTAAACTGAGTAATGGGAGAAATGAGAGACAGAATGGGTATTGACGGATATTTGAGAAGACCCAGAAAATAGAAATAAATGGTGACAGGATATAGTCCAGGTGCTTACATTTCAGCTTGCTTGAATGTAAAAAAATGATCCCAGCTCTGTAAATAATGACAGTTAATGTAAATAACTGAAAGGACTTGATTTTCTCAGCCTGCTGAGTCTTTGATTCCACGAGCCTACAGCTGCCTGAAGAATTTTACTTCGACTGTTTCTGATTTCAAGAGGCCAGGACGTGTATGCTTAGTTTCTAAAATGAGCAGTGTATTTCACTGATTAAACCAGAGGGAATTGACTCACCAGCCTGAGATACAAATTCAGAATTGATTTCTTACCCTTCTAAGTTCTGTGCATTATAACAGTCTGGGAACTACAGAAATCATTTTTCCAGCTCAAATGGAAATGTCTGTCTCCAATACTCTGCACAGTATGTGCAGCGTTGTCAGGTACAATAGTGTAGAAACACCTGCAAGGTGTAAGTCAAAGATTGTGGAAAGTTAGAGGAAGGAAAGCTGGTGTTTGGCTTGGGAAGAGGGAGGGCTATTTTGAGAGATCTTCATAGCACGATAGTGTGTTTTCTTTCTGTTACTGTCCCACATTGTTGAGATAATTCAATGTATGCAAATAAAAGGTTTATTTTGGCTTATAGTTCTAGTGGTCTCAGTCCATCGTTGGCAGATGCACTGCTTTTAGGCCTCTGGTGTGGGTGTGGATGGCACCTCATGGCAGGAGCACATGATGGAGCAAAGACATTAACCTCATGGCTGGGATGAGAGAAAGGGGAAAAGGAGACCAGATTCCATGGTCTCTTTGCTGATGCCCCATGTGAGTGGCCTGATGACTCCCCACTAGGACTCACCTCTTGGAATTTCCAGCACTTCCCCAAAGTGCCAATGGTTCTGGTAGTTCCCACATTGCTATAATGTACAGAACTTATTCTTTATTCTTCAAACAAGCCTTGGTAAGATATTCCACATCCCAAACTTTAGCAGACCAGAAGCTTGATCAAATTTAGCAAGGTGATGATGTGGGTGCATTGGATAGTTAGATGCATTGTAATATCCGATGAAAAGTAAATGATGCATTTAAAAACTCAGTTTAGGACAGGGAACAAGTAGGCAATACAGTTGTACAGCAGGTGGGCCAGATGGTAGAATGCTTGACCAAAGCGTTTAAATTTTCTGATGTGGGCAGCAAGGAGTCATTAAAAGCATGTGAAGACTAAAATACTAATTCCGTTAAGACAAGATAAAGAATCACTTTTATTTCTTCAAACCTTTCTGAATAAATACATTATGTTGTTTTGCCACTTTGGCATTTTAATGGAGGCTTTTAATTTCCCTCTCCCCCAATTTAGAGTGAGCAGAAGGAGCTGTGCTTCTAAAATAATATTGACATATGAGCAGGTTTCTACAAACATAAAAGAGGATAATTACCAAGCATATGTTTGATTCAAATTTAGGTTAAAAATACTTGCATGTATCTACAAGTGAATACCTTACCTTTCGGATGGAAAATAGCTAATAAACAGACTTATTTCATGCAATGTCTTCTAAATCTCATGTATTTCTCCCTACATACCTGAGATAATAATGGTGCTCCTCGTAATAATAAAGATAGACAGTATCTCCAGTGATTATGTAAGTGCTTTACATAGAGTATTTATTTGTTTCTTACAACATCATGAGTTAGGTTCTATTTTTATCCCCGTTCTGAAGATGAAAAGACTGCGGCACAGAGAGGCTAAAGACTGTGCAGAGGCCATACAGATAGCAAGAAGCAGAGCTGTGAATTTGTGCAGCCTTTTCGCTCCCGAGCCCATGCCCTACACACGTCTCCACGCTGCCTCTCCTAATGTATAGGAGTTATGGTCTAGGCTGCAGGTTGAACTGTAACAAGTAAAATGACTTTGTCTTCTAGAATTCATAAATTTTAGGGCTTCTTAATTGATCTTTTAACACAGTAGTGTCTAGAAATGAATGGCCCTTTTTTCCAAAGATAATACTCCTTGTTTTGTTAATTTAAGTGTTCACAGATTCTCACCTATCATTTGATTACAAATCATGTGCTAGCAAATAACATCTGCTCTGATTGCTTGGAGCCCTTTACTAATATTACAGCTCATATTGTGTAGCTCTTCTAGTCCCACACATTCTGCTGAGCACTTCCACTTGATTGTGTATTTTCTCCACCATGAGATGGACAGGACTCCAGTGGCGAAGCCCTTATGCTATCTCCAAGGACTCTGGAAGATGTGTTGACTTGTGAGGTGGTGGTGAGGGCGTGGGGGGTCTTCTCCTTACCTGACTTCTCTTTGATCTCTTCAATCCATGATTCACTGTTCCTAAGAGCTTCTTCCTGTCCTTGAGATTTGGTGCCAGGAGAGAAAATGAGGCCTCTGCGACCCTGTGTACCAAGGGAGCTTGTGAGAGCTTCCAGCGCTCTGCCTGGCAGGCAGGCCTTGAGTATTCATCTTGATGTTGTCCTTGCGTAAATGTTCATCTCCTGGCATGGGGATGATGGATATGGAAGCTGAATAAGGAGGCAAGATAGCTGCTCCTGAGTGTTTCTTTCAGCTTTGATCAATAGAGAAAAATTTATAGTCTCTTCAGATGCTGGAAAGATATTTGGCTAAGTTTATAATCCACCCCTTATTAAAACTCTTAAGACTAGAAAGATACATTCTAATCTATGTAAATAAATATTTCTGTCAGGACCAACAGTTAATGGCCTTTTAAAAGGTCAGACATCACAGGCATCACTCTGAGAGTCAGAAACTAGCCAATGTGTGCTATTATTTAGCATTGCTCTGGTATCACCCACCCCTGCAGGAAAGCAGATGAACGGATTAGGAAGAATTATAATTCCATCATTTGTAGACCCAATACAGATGTGTCCCATAAAATCTATAATAAACAGCAAAAGCTCCATAATAAATTGCATAAGTCGACTAAGTGCTACACATATTCCTGTGAAGATCTTGGTTCTTCCCACCATAAATTCAATGCAGTTCCAGTGAGAATGGATACTTTTTGGAATTCAGCTGGTTCTGAGGTTCCTTGGATAAAAGTACAGGCAACGAATACCAAGATAGTTCTGAATGGTGATGACAGCGCAGGGAGTGTTAGGGGTTGTGCCGGTGGGTAAGAGTGACTTTTCTTATCTGGTTTCTCAAAGGGCTCTCCTGCAACCATGGGTTCAATCATTGTGACAGGCTGGGTCAGCCAAACTGAAGGGACAATATGGAAAATTCAGAAACAGACATGGCGACACAGGAATTTTGTACATGAATGACACTTTATGACCTACAGAAAGTGAAAATATTCTTTAGTAGTCACTACTCATTTGGAAATTTAGTTAAAACTGTATTACATAGAAGAATGAATGGACGGTTAGTGATTTTGATGGTAAACGAGATAACATCCTGTAGCAATAACTGTAACAAGAGAAGGATTTACATGATTCCACCCTGGCCTATACTTCTACAGTACTTACAGCACAGCTGAGGTGAAGTTCTCCCAAGGTCTTTTTACAACCGGTGGGTGCAGAATTATTTTTCTGTCTTTCTTTCATGTCCTTTTGACTTTTTCAATCTCTTTACTGTTTATACTTTGGACCAGATAATTTTGTCTTATGGACTGGAGGGTGATTTTCAGCATCGCTGGCTTCTTTCAGTAGATGCCAGTGGCACCATTTTAGTTCTGATGCTCAAAATTGTCTCCAGACATTGCCTGGAAGCAAATTGTCCCAGTTGAGACAGACCTTGGCAGTATGTGTCACCCTCAGTTGTCCTTAGCCTGCCAAGGACTGAATGCTCGTGTGGAATGGAGGTTTTTCCACCTGAAGTGAAGCTCTCTAGATTTGCAAGCCAGGTCCCGCAACTCCTTTGGAATGATCGAGAAATGGCTTATGTATTTTTTTTTTCTCAGAAGAGGAGTTAGCTTTCAATAAAAAAGAAGTTTGAGGCTTTCAAAATGATGTAGATTATTCCACCTGAGGCAGTGCTGTGGACCACACATCACAGACTGTCATCTTGCTCACTCTCCCTGCTCATGTGCATACACTGTCTTACAAAGAAGACTAAAATACTCTATCTGTCTAAAGCACTAATACTGTACAGGCACAGATTACTAAGAATCAGGCTTAGGCACATGATGGGCCAGGTATATTTAAACGAGGACACTGCAGCTAAAGCAACAATGTGCAATAAGCTATGTCTTCTATGTAGGTAGGGGAAGGCAGGCGTGTGGTACAGTTGGCTGTTGATATGGGCCCTGGGGTAAGAGTTGGGAACTTCATCTCCAAGTTGTTCTCCTATAGTCTTCTGTGGAATATTACTATAGGGGATAATAGCATAAGAGAAGGATTTTGAGTGATAAGAATGAGCTACTGCAAGTGATTTATTCTTTGCATCCAAGCAAATTTCTCTAAACAAATAATTCTCAAAATATGAGATACTAGACTTTTCCATAAAAGAAAGGTAGAGGAGATGGCAGAGGCAAACATTTCCAGGTAGAGATGGCCAGAAGATACCTATACATACCTATAGATGTCGATTTTCTCTCAGGAAGGTCCTTTCTTTTAGAATTTAAAAATGTGTAGCATTTCGCACATGTGTTACCTACTGATATCTCCAAATTGGTTACTGAGATAAACAGATATACACACTTAAGATTGATCAGACAATTAATCATTGAATGTTCCTTTCAATAAAGCAATAAAAGTAGTACAGTTATGTTAGCTCCCCTGTGTATACATATAAACGTATTTTTCCCTTTCTTTCTTTTCTCTTTTCCCTCATCCAAGTCGTTCTTTCTTTTTGAGTAGTTGCCTTTTGTTTCACAATATCTATTGTACATCCTAGATTTTATTCACTCTTTCAGGTTTCTACACTAGTGAGAAAATTATGGTATTTACACATGCAGATCTGATTTATTTCACTTATGAGTATGGCCTCTAATTGTGTCCATTTACCTATAAAAGCCTCGAGTTTATCTTTATAGCTGAGTAGTATTCTATTATATAAAAATACCACAAATTGTATTATCCGTTCCTCAGTTGATGGGCATTTGGGTTGCTTGTACAATTTAGCTATTACAAATTAAACTGCTATAAACATGGGTGGACGTATATCACTATGATATGATGTCTTAAGTTCTGGAAAAACACCCAGAAGAGAAATACCAGGGTTGAGTGGGACCTCTAGTCCTAGTTTACTGAGGAACCTCCCAACTGATTTCCACAGGGTTTTACCAATATACACTCCCACCACCAGTGGAGAGGGGTTCATGTTTCTCCACAGCCTCACCAGCATTTGTTTTGGTTGATTTATTAATGATAGCCATTCTTACTGGAGTGAGATGGAATCTCAGTGTTATTTTAATTTGCATTTCACAAATGACTAATGATGTTGAACATTTTCTCATGTATTTATTTGCCATTTGTGTTTCTCTGTCTGAGAAGTATGTGTTCATCTCAGATGCCTATTTTTATTTGGGTCTTTGAAATTTGGGGGGCTGATGTTTTTAATATTTTGTGTTCTAGATAGAAGTCCTCGTCTGAGGGACAATTGGCTAAAGTTTTTTCCCAATTTATAGCTTTTCCTTTTATTCTGCTGCTAATTTCTTTAGATGTGCAAAAACTTTTCAGTAAGACGAGATCCCAGTTGTTGATCTCTGAAGTATTTCCTATGCAGTTTAGTTTTTGTTCATGAACTCTCTGCCTACCCCTATGTCTTCAATATTTTTACCTGATTTCTCTTCTGGTACATTTAATGTTTCTGTTTTAATATTTATATCTTTGATCCATTTTGACTTTAGTTTAGTGCATGATGATAGACTTGGGTCAAGTTTTAGTCTTTGGCATGTGGAAAGCCAGTTTTTCCAGTAACCCTTTATTGAAAGAGGCTATCTTCTTCCAGTAAACTTGTTTGGCTCCTTTGTCAAAGATAAGGTGCCTGAGTGTGTTTGTGGTTGTGGCTGCATCTTGCAGTCTGTTCCATTGATCCTCAGGTCTGTTTTTTAATCAGTACCATGTTGATTTTATCACAGTAGCTTTGTAATATAATTTCAGGTCAGGGATTGTGATGCCACCTGCCTTGTCTTTGTTGCCCAGGATTACTTTTGCTATTCTTGGTCTCTTCTGGTTCCAGATGAAGTTTAGAAATATTTTCTCTAGATCTGTGAGGCATTCTAATGGTATTTTAATTGGAATTGCATTGAATCTGTGCAACAATTTTGGGAGTATAGCCATTTCCACACTGTTGGTTCTTCCTATCCATGAGCAAGGAATATCTTTCCATTTTCTGAAATTCTCTTCTATCTCTTTTTGCAGAGTACTATGCTTTTCCCTGTGCAAATCTTTTACTTCTTTTGTTAGAGTGATCCCTAAGTATTTTAATTTTTTGATGCTATGGTTAAAGATATGGTTTCCTTAATTTCTCTCTCAGTGTGTTTGTTGTTTGTATATAGGAATGCTATTGATTTTTGAGTGTGGACTTTGTACCCAGATACACTACTGAATTTGTTCTTTAATTCTAGGAGTCTTCTGGTGAAGTTTTTGGGGTCTTCCATGTAGAGTATCATATCATCTGCAAATAATGATAATTTTACTACCTCCTTTGGTATTATTATTCCTTTTATATCTCTCTTGTCTAATTTCTCTGGGTAAAGTTTCCAGAACTATGTTGAATAGGAGTGGTGACAGTGGATATCCTTGTCTTGTTCCTGATTTTAAAGTGAAAGCTTTTAGTTTTTGTCCAATTAGTATGATGTTGAATGTCAGTTTGTCATAGATGTCTTTGATCAGATTGAGGTAAAGACAATTTATTACTATTTTCTGTAGGGTTTTTATCATGAGTGCATGTTGGACTTTGATAAAAGCTTTTGTACGTCTACCTTTGGCTCCATTGATATGGTGAATTATATTTATTGATTTATATTTATTGAACCATCCCTGTATACCTTGGATGAATCTTACTTGATCCTGGTGTATTATCTTTTTGATGATTTGCTGAATTATGCTTGTTAGTATTTTATCGTGCATCTTTGCACCTATGTTCATTAGGGAGATTGGCCTGAAGTTCTCTTTTTTGGTTGCATCTTTCTCTGGTTATAATATCAATATAATACTTGCCTCCAGAAATGAGTTAGGGAGAATTCCTTCCTTTTCAATGTCATTAAAGTGTTTGAGGAGTATTGGCATTAAATGTTCTCTATATGTCTTGTAGAATTCAGCTGTGAATCCATCAGGACCTGGGCTTTTCTTTGTTGGTAGGTTTTTAATCACATCTTCAAATTCTATAATTGATATTGAGTTATTCAAGATTTTTATATTTTCTTCATTCAACTTTGGTAATTCATACTTATCTAGGATTCTGTCCATTTCTTCTGTGTTTTCCATCCTATAGGAGTAAAGATTTTCAAAGTAGGTACTGATGATCTTCTGAATTTCTATAGGATCTGTAGTGACTTCATCTTTTGCTTTCCTCACTGCATGCATTTGAAATTTTTCTTTCCTTTTTTGATAATGCTGGCTAGGAGTTTATCAATTTTATTTATTCTTTTAAGGAAAAAATTCTTTGATTAATTAATTCTTGATAGTGTTTTCTTTGTCTCAATTGCACTGATTCCTTGCCTGACCTTAATTATCTCCTCCCCTCTTTGGGCTTTGGGCTTCGCTTGTTCTTCTTTTTCTATAAGCTTCAGGCGCAGCATTAGGCTGTTTATTGGTTTTCATTCTACGTTCCTGATGTGTGAGTTCACCGCTATAAACGCTCGTCTGAGGACCGCATTCAGTGCATCCCACAAATTCTGGTAAGTTGTATTTACATTTTTGTTTCTCGTAGATGTTGCTTACTTTCTTCTGTGACCTACTGGTTGTTCAGGAGACTATTATTTAATTTGCATGTGTTTACGGATTTTTTGTTGTTCTTTTTATCATTAAATTCCAATTTTATTGTGCTATGGTCAGATAATATGCATGGGATAGTTTGAATTCTTTTGCATTTAGTTAAGCTTTATCTATGAGCTAGTATGTGGTCTATTTATGAGAAAGTCCCGTGTGCATCTGAGAAGAATGTGTATTCTGATGTTGTGGGCTGGAACACTCTGTAAATGTCTACTAAGCCCACTTGTTCGTAAGATTTTTTCAATTCTGCTATTTCTTTGCTGAGTTTTTGTCCCATTGATCTATCTCTTTGGGTCAGTGAGGTGTCAAGGTCCCCCATTAAAATAGTGTTTTCAGTTTTTTTTTTTTTAATGTATCTTATACTTTGTCATATATTTGTGTGCTCCCAAGTTTGGTGCATACATATTTATGGTTGTTACCCCTTCCTCTTGAAGTTTTCCCCTGACAAGTATGTAGTGATCTTCTTTATCTCTTTTGATCATTCTTGGTTTGAAATTCACATTGCAAACAGAATTGCTACCCTTGATTTTTTCTGTGTTCCTGTTGCATGGAGGATTGTTTTCCATCCTTTGACTTCCAGTCTATGAATTTCTTTTTGTGCTAAATGTGTTTCCTGTATACATGATATTGTTGGATTTTTTTTCTTGATCCACTCTGCCTTTTTCATTGGTGAACTGAGGCCATTTACATTAATGATTATAACTGAAAGGTGTTGACTTATCTATTTCATGTTATTTACCTCTTGTTTGATTCCTACTTTTACTCTGTTTAATTGCTTGCTGTATGAGGTGGTGCCTTTCCATTGTTGTACTTGAAATTTTGGTCATTTTTATCCCTTTCTAGGATATCTTTCAGCACTCTATGTTGGGTTGGTCTGGTGCTCATGAAGTTCTTCAGTTGTTTGTTTTCATGGAAACATTTTATTTCTCCTTTAAATTTGAAAGATAATTTTTTTTAGCTACATCCATCTGGGTTGGAAATTGTTTTGTGTTAGCACCTGAAATACTTCACTCCAAGATCTTCTTGATTGTATGGTTTGTGTTGCAAAATATGCTGTGATTTTGATGGGCTTTCCTTTATATATGATCTGTTTCTTTTCTCTAATTGCTTTTAATATGCTGTTCTTTTGCTGGATATCTAAGATCTTGATTATTATGTATCTGGGTGTAGTTTTAGTTTAGTTATGGCTAGTTAGGGTTCTATATACCTCATTTAACTGTATGTCAGATTCTTTTCCATTCTTTTTCCATACTTGGGAAGTTTTATGCTATTACTTCTGCAAATATATTTTTTATGTCATTTGTGTTGACTCCTGCTGTTTGTTGACACCTATTAGTCTTATGTTGTTTATCTTTGCATAATCTTTCAGTTGTTGAATTGATATTTCATGGTTCATTTTTATTTTTAAAATATTTTTCCTTTCATGATCATTTGATGTAATGCTGTCTTCAAATTCTGAAAGTCTGTCTTCCGCTTCATTCAAGTGGTTTTGCCAGCTTTCAATGGACATTTTGATTTCCTGGATATCTCTTTGAATCTTTTTGATTCATTCTAGTTCTTTCCTGTATTGTTCATTTAATGTTTCCATTATTTTCCTGTGCTCATCTATTTTTTAAATATATTTTTTCATTAGATGTATTGAGCAGTTCTTTTATTATTGATGTCATTTCTTTTTTTTTTTTTTTTTTTGCCTTGGAGATTATTTCTGATCTGATTTCTTCTATGGCCTAATGAAGTTGTTCCTTCACTTCAGTTGTGATCATTTCAGAGATTTCAAGTATGTAACTTCTAAGTCCTCCTATGTCAATGTCTCCTATACCTTTTCTGGGTGGGGTTGTATTCTGAGATTGCATTTTACTCCTATGGCTTGTCATTTTGGATGTCAGAGGGAAAGTGCTAATACTTACACTTCCCAGGTAGCTCACTGAAGGTCTCTAGGGACTGTAGTTTTCCTGGTATAAGACTTATCCCAAGATGATAGAGGGCAATGGACCACTGGGCCCAGGATCCCCAGGAGATTTCTGGGGTGCACAGCTCAGATCACAACCGTGATGATGGCCTTCAGTATCAGGGTCTGCAGGCCATCAGTGGAAAGCCTGTGGGCCTCATCCATAAACACTGTGGCAGCCAGATGCAGGCCACCACTCCAGGGTCCGTCAGGAGCTGGTCAAGGGCCTTCAGGCCTCAACAACCAACCAAGATGTTCACAGAGCTCTGGCTGCCACTCTGCTGTCAGCAGGCAGCTGGTCTTCCATGTGCAGGCCTCATTCACCAACCAAGATGTCCACTGAGCTCAGATGGCTGCTCCAGAGTCCACAGACAGCCATTCAAGAGTGCACAGGCCTCACTAGTCAACCAAGACATCCACAGAGCTCTGGCAGCCACTCCACATCCTGTAGGCAGCCAGTCAAGCTCTTTTTATCTTTTGGTTGTTTCTAGTCCTAGTGGAAGTAATACAGTCTAAAGACATGGTACTAAAGATATGGGTAGTTTTTCATTGATGAATGTCAAGGGGTTTTGTGGCTCAAAACAGAATATAACTCAAACATGTCAGGCGTAGTTTGAGTTCTTTCAAATAAATATCTTATAATTTTTTGTCTCTTAATTATTACATACAACCATGGACTGCTTCTTTGTAATCTATTAAATACCTTATTAAAATTTTCTAAACTTTGTTATCTATCTGAGTACTGTTGTCTAGGTTCTGCTTCTCAAATTAATATGTTGGAAATCTAATCCCTACTGTAGTGCTATTTGGAAATGTGAGGCCTTAAAGATGTAATAAGGTTATGAACATGAAATTCTATTGGATGAGATTTGTGTTCTTCCTTATAAAGAAAAGAAAAGGGGTCAAGAATTTAGCTTAGTCACAGAATATGTGTATAGCACGTGTGAGGTCAATATTCAATCCCTAACACCTTATTCTGGATGGTGAACATTTTAGAGGTTTCAGTGATACAAACAGGCTGCTGTGACATGCGTGCCATAGGTTTGCTACTACTGCCTTAGTCAATCAATCAATCAATGAATAGAACAGACACAGAAGCAATCTCCTCTCCTTTCTTCTGCCCTCCTTCCTATGAGGACACCGCAAAGACATGTTACCTGCAAACCAGAAACTATGCTCTCACCAGATGTGGAATGTACCACTTGCTAGCCTCTAGATGAGTGATAAATGAATTTTTGTTGCTTAAGCCACCAAGTCTTTGGCATTTATGTTATAATAGCCCTGAATTGAATTCCAGTAAAATGTTTGCAAGGACTTCATGGTGATAGACTTGCCTTACCCTTTGTCTTCAAACATGAATGACTGGGAGGACTGTAGTTGTATTAACAATCTTAATATAGCAAAGGGAAATAATATTTAAGAATGGAACTACTTCAAAAGAAACTCAGGAATAGATGGAGAAATAGTCTCAGTGACCTTATTTGATCCTCCATATCTTGATATATGTGAAGCAAATCCCACCATTAGTTGTCATTAACACGAACTTACAGTTTCTGTCAGTCGTGGTTCTGTTGTCATTTGCCACTAAAAGTTTTCCACGTGGCAGCAGACCTTGGCATCATCCACGTGGCCCTGGCTTTAGATTCATGGAGAATGCAAGAGTTCTGAGGGTAAAGAGGCTTCCACCCAGATTTCAGAAGGCCTAGGAGGCCAGGCAGTGTGCCTCTGAGAGGGCAGTGTGTGAAGCTGTGAGTGTGAAGTAAAAGGTGCCCTGGAGACCTCAGAAGTTTAGAAAAGACAGGATCGTGGATCATCTGAGGAAAGCTGCAAGCGGGGAGCAAAGCAGGCCTAAGAGAGAAGCCATGGGAGCTATAACCACCAGAAGTGCCATAGGGATGGACTCATGCAAACCCTTTGGTGCTCACAGTGTACCACAAGTTGCTTCAGATGCTGGATGTGGAATTACAGGACATAATGGTAGCCTTGCTGGATTTTGGACTTGCTTTGGTCCCAATGCTCTATATTACCCTGTTGGTGCCTTTTGGAATGGTAACGTTTATTTTGTGACTTTAAATGTTGGAAGTGTTTAATTTGCATTCATATGAGGGCTTGTAAGTAAAGAGTTTGCCTTACATCTTGGAGGAGACTTGGGACTGGGACTTTTCAGCAGTGCTGTAACTGTTAGGACTTTGGCAACTCTTGCAGATGAACTAAATGCTTTTTGCATAAAGGGATGTACATGAGTCTTGGTTTAAAGAAATGTTGCTGGTTGCCAAGTTGACAAGGGGTGGATTGTTATGGTTTATACATTGTGTTAACTTGGGGAGTCTAGAGGTTTGGCTGAGTGACTCAGCGGGATTTACTTTGTATACATCCTGTGCCTGTGGAAGAGGAGGGCATGGAGACTGTGGGAGAGCTTCATATCCCCTGGGTGGAGGTAGGCTGTTTACAAAGTAAGGGAGAGAAAGAGGCTGCTTGCAGTGATTCCTCCCTTTTGCTGGTTGTTTTGCTGTGCTCTGCTGCCATGAACAGTTTGCCCTCTTCCATGTGCCACTCTGCCTCTGAACCAGCCAAGTATGAACTGAAACCTCCACAAACTATAAGCTAAATAAACCTTTCCTTTCTTCATTTTGGGCACTGGGTCTGGGTATTCTGTCTCAGCAATGAGAGAAAAGTAACCAAAACACCTTGTCTTGGAAAAGAATACATTGCTTTGCCATGAGATAGATCTGGTTCAAATTCAGATTCTTCTACTCTTTAGTTACATTATTTAGGGGCAGGTATTTAGCCGCAAGACTCAGTTTCTCCATTTGCAAAATAGAGATAATAGACCTTAACTCCTAGCGCTGTAAGCAGCATTAAAGAGGATAATATTAAATTATTTATTAAAATATTTGATCCTTTCTCATTCACTTGACCTTAAACTGATTTTTTTAACATCCTTTCAAAGGACTTATTTCCAACTTTGAAAGTAAAATAAATAATAGATATATTTAAAAACACATATTTACATGGACTCCTATGCACTTTCTATATGAAAGTACTGTAGCTATTCTAATTTTATGTAGGAGACAAGGGAGGGTAAGTGAGGATGGATGACTTGACTTTATGGGTGGGTAGTGCCAGGGCTGGGAGCTGTTGCTCTTTTCATGTTTAACACTTGCACAGCTCTCCCAAATGAAACGGAACGAGTAGAACATGTGCTGAAAAATGACTGGAATATACCTCCATCACTGAGAATGGGTGAGGCAGGAAACTGATCTGAAAGATGCAAGTACGTCTGGATGTCTGAAAAATCATTATTGTCCACTGGTGTCTCTCATCTATTTGCAACCCTTTGGGAAAAGAGTATAAGATAAACAATTATGTCTTAATAAAGTCTTTTCTTGTATGTGGAGAAAAAACTAAGAGACTTTCCTATTGTTTTTATTGTTCTAGAAAGATTGCTTTTAAATTTCATAAGACTGAGTAGACAAGTTAAAACACCAGCTAGGACACAAGCTCAGCAGTTTCTAGTCACAGTCAATGGAGAATACAACTTACTTGTTATTCCTGTTTATACCTCTTTTCCTCTTTTTTCTACCCTATGGATGCTCAGTAGAAGCAACTGACTCTCTGGGATTCTGGAAAAATGCCTAGCAGGATGTCATTTATTTAATTGGGAGGATTTTTGCAATGCTAAAAATTTTGAGGGCAGCTTTCCAGCTCTGTTTTGTTATGGGCAAAGGAAGCATGCATGCACAATTGTTTGTTCTACCAGAGATAGAGATACCAAGGGGGTAAGGTAGGGAGTTACCTTGGCAACGTTATCCACCTGTAAAACTAGTGCTCTGTTCATTTTAAAGTCATACATGATGCTGTTAGGAGGCTTGGAGATATGGAGTATTGAAGCCTAATATAAAATTGGAAGTATTTTTGTTTGTATTCCAACACCAAGTTTGCAAAATCCCTGTGTTCTACTCATTAATATTTCCAATGCTTTTTCATATATTTCCCCTTGCATTTTAGAATCTCCATGGTGTCACACTAGAGTGTAAATCTACAAACAACAAGGAATTCTATGCCAGACACATAGTTTCAAAATGTTTCTTAAATCTGTGGTTTTTAATAACAAACACTGAGAATTCTCAATTTTCCTAGCAAAATCTGTGCACCTTAGAAGGGGGTGATAAAGTATCAGTGATGCCTGCAGCAACATCTTATTCCAATTCATTATTCAAGTCATCACAAGCTCAAATACAATTCTTGACTAATCATACTAAGATTTAAAGATTTGAAACTTGAAAATAATGAGACCTCACAATCCAGCACCCCCAGGTCTGGTGAATTTGGCTGGAGTTTGGGGCCATCATTCTGATATTTCTACTTCTTATTAGTCTTAGTTGGCATAAAAACATGGAGCTATTGCTTAAAATTTCCCAAATCTGTATTTGAACATTTATAAATCTGCAGACAACTTTACTGACCATGTGATTACCAATTAAGGGTAGTATGGTTCTATTAATCGGATTTATGTTATTATTATCCTTGCATTCAGAGACTAATGGTTTCAAAGGCCATATGCAGAGGTATCTCAGTCAACTTCTAAGAGCTGGTCAAATCAGAGAAGAATATTTTGGGTCTATGAAGGCCACATTTTGGGGAGAGGAATTTAGCATTCATATATTTTCTGGAAAAAGTATTTGAGAAATACTTTTTTTCCTGAAAAGTATTTCTGAGAAAACCACAGTTTACATATTCCAGGTATTTCAATACTGCTCTTTTTTGTGCTTCTTGGAATGTAGTGTAGCTTAGTATTTAAAGATACTGACTCTAGAACTACAACATCTGGTGTAAATCCTGGGCTTATTGTTCCTTAATTATATGAATTTTGGCAAGTTCTGTGTACCTCAGTTTTGTCCTGCTTTTCTTCCCTTCCTTATTTTCTTGATTAACATGCATTAAATGAATATATCGGGGTGGTTTAATGCGATATTTTCATGCGTACATATCAAATCCAACCGCCATTTTCCCACCCCCATCCACTTTCCAATATCTAGTAACCATTATTTCTATTTTCTAGTTGACTTTATTTACCTTCCATATATAAGAAAGAAATTCTTATTTATCTTTTTTCTTTTTTGGGTACCTGGACCTTGTGCTTGCCAAGCAAGGCGCTGTGCCGCTGAGCTATATCAGGCCCCATTTTTCTTTTTGACTTAGCATAATGTGCTCCAGTTCTATATAATGTGGAAAATGGCAGGATTTAATTATTTTTTATATCTGAATAATACTCCATTGTTTATGTATACTATAATTTATTCATCTGGTGATGAGCACCCAGGCTGATTCCATACCTTAGCTACTGTGACTAGAGATATAATAAACATGGTTGTGCAGGCTTCACTTTGATATGCTGACCTTCTTTCCTTCGGAAATATATTCAGAAGAGGGATAATAGTATCATAGAGCAGTTCTATTTTTAGTTTTGTGAGGAATCTTTACTGTTATCCTTAAAGGCTGTACTAATTAACATTTCTACTAACAGCTTATAAGAGTTCCTTTTTCTCCACATCCTTGCCAGAGTTTGTTATTTTTTCTTTTTTCTTTCTTCTTGTTTGTTTTTGATAGTAATCATTGTTACCGGGATGACTAGGTATCTCACTGTAGTTTTGATTTACTGTTATGTGCCTCAGTTTCCTAGCTTGTTAAATGTGGATAATAATGGAACCTACCATATGAGGAGTTTTAAAGATCAACTGAGTTACTACAGTATAAGTAAAACATTTTGCTTTGTATATATTAGTTGTTAGTATTGTTCCTTTTTATTTAGGAGAATCTGTAACTTAGAGTGATGTTTCTTGTCTAGAGGATTCAGTATCCTATGTTAAGTTGAGGTTGTTGAATCTAAAAGTGATTCAGTTTTGTTTCAAAAATAATAGAAAATGGGCTTTGATGTTTCTTTCATGAGTTTATTTGGTTTTTTTTCTAGCTTATCACAATTAACCATTTGATAATGCGTTTTTCTTCTAGGCCCATGACCAATAAGCCAGTGTCCAGATAAAAGAGATTTATTTGTTTATTTATTTATTTAGAGTCCTTCTATGTCGTTCAGGCTGGCTTTGAACTCATTTTGCAGCCCAGCTGACCTCAGACTGTTGGGAATCTTCATGCCTTAGTCTCCAGAATACTGAGTGTGCCAAAATGCTCAGCTAAAGTCGACCTATTTTAAATCTCTGAGAATTCTCTTACATTCAGTGTATGTTTAGGTTTTTCTTTTGCAACTTCTTTCTAAGAATGAACACAAACACATGATGCAGCTCATGCAATAAATGAGAAGTCAAGGGATGATGTCAGCGCCTGGGAATGGGTGGATCCAGGGCTTTACTGTCACTGAGTCTCCATCTCTTCCTTTCCTTCCTGTTCCCAGCAGGCTTCTAGACAAAGTGTCTCCTATCACAAACAGTTTTAGATTTACATGCCTCAGGTTAGTAAGCTCCAAAACCCAAACCCGACCAAAAATTCTTTTATTTAATTCTCTGTTTATTGGGCCCAGGAAGGAAGGACTTGGTTGACTCTCCATTTGTGACAAGCTGCAGACCATGGTCAATCGCTTTATCCAGAGTAATTAGGTGTTGTTACCAGTAAGACCCAGGTCTCATGCAACTTCTGTGGCTCGGAGCTAAATCTGCAAGCAGACGATGTCAAATGAGGGCTTCTGTGCAGCCTAGATGGGATGTACTGTAATTCTTCACCCTTATTCTGCCAGGCATTTCCAAATGTAGGCTGGGAATGTTTTCTTCCCTACAGTTGGTTATAGGAACCATAGAAATATTATTCTTCTTACTCTTCCTATTTTATTTCCTTGTAATGAAAACAGGCAGGCAGACCAGCAGACAAAATGACACATTATCTTCTAAAGTTTAGTGTACCTTCAATGTTAAAAGGAAGAGCAGACTGGCGTTTGAGTTGGGCCCTAGGGCTTAAATGCCTTGGAACGTCTGAAAAGGTTTGGAGGATTTTTCTACTTCCTTCTACTTTTGTAGGATGTTTTGGGCAGAGCACTTTCCATAACTCCTCTGGACACTGGGAAGATCAAGAAATTAACGTGCATGCCTATCTTAATATGCTTATGTCTCAGGAATTACATATATTCCAACAATGCTTTCCTTCATGTATAATTTTAAAACACAGATTGTTTCTGTTTTAATGCTAATTTTCCTGTTTAAAGCTAAAACTGTTTCCTGTATTCTTTTTCTCCTTTGAAAAGTATACTATGTACTAGGCATTGTTAGTGCTAGTGAACTGGCATAGTTTGTAGCACACAGTTCAGATCTCCTAAAATTCTTCCCAGTCCCATTCTCTGTTCTGGATGTCAGATATTCTGCATCTGATGTATTATTCAATGTATGATTTTCACAGAACAGATGCATTATTTACAAGACTGTAGGATTTCTGAAATTCCACAGCTTTCTTGTAAATTTGTAAACTTCACAGTGGGCTAGACTAGATGGCTGAATGTGGTTTGCACAGACATCATGATTTATTGACTTCTCTATTCTTTGGATGTTATCTTGTTTCTAACGTGCATATTGGAGAAAGAAATATTGATTTATGTATTAAGATAGCCTATCAATTATATTCCTCCAGAATTTGTGGAGTTAATGATATTTATCTGCAAGTATTGTGAACCAAATCAATGTCTATGTGCAGTGCCTAGAATTTCTTGGCTTGAGCTCAGTCCCTAGACAGGGATGCCAGAGCTGATTTGCCACGAGAGGGCAGTAGGGTGATGCATCCCAGGGTCAGTAGGCACTTTACATTTTCTTTCCTATGGGAAGATTGGTTCTAGAACTTTCAAATAAAGGTTTTTGTTTCTTTTTTATTACTGGACTGTGATAGACTAAGACCAATATGGAATTCTCACTCTAATTATTGTAACACTTTAATTTTCTCTAGATGGTGAAGTGCTGGTAAATATTTAACAGTCTGATAAGGGAAGAAGAAGAAAAGAAAGTCAAGATTTATACTATTGAAAGTGGCACTTCTTGCGTTTCTCTGGTGTAAGTGTTCCTATCCTGACATTTCAAGCTACCAGCTTGATGTCACTGAATGTGGAGTTGGGCAGAGATGGGCACAACCCACTTTGATAAGCCAGCTCCAACAAACCACTGTGACCTCTTGTCATTGTCATTTACAATCTACAGTGTAGCTTTTCCCTAGATGTTTGTATCTTAATGAACTCTTCTCTAACATCCTAAAAGCCAGAAAATACATTTCTTATAGTTTATATCTTGTTTTTTTTTTATTGCTGAGACAAAATATCTGATACCTAAATTAAGGAAGGAAAGGTAAATTTAGCTTATAATTTGTGGAAGTTTTAGTTTGTATTTGGCTGGTGCTAAGGCAGAGTGGCACATGGCAGAAGGCAACAGTTTATGGCAGCAGAAAACAGCAAAGCAGCAAGAGCAAAAGGGAGGAGTGGCAGCAAGCAACCTCTTTTCCTCCCTTACATTGTATGCAAACTATTTGCCCCAGGGAAGGTGTAGCACTCACATTTATAATTCTAACATAGGACCATGAGTCAATCTTAAAGTCTAGAAGTCTGCCACAGGACTGCATGAGGCTTTGGGGGGTCATCCAGACACACCATGACAGCTTATCTTTGTTTTTCAACAGTATGTTCAACACAATGACTGAGATGTTTTAACTGTGTAAGTGAAAACTTAACTAAAGATTATTCTACATTTAGAAAAAATTTACCAATTATCAGTGAATATCTATTGAACTATCAAAGAATTTTCAGAGTTACAGTTTAGACAAGCCTCAAATCAAGACATACAACATTGCCAACATCCCAGATTATCCTCACACTGCCTTCCAGTCATTACCTCCTCCTGTCATGAGTTCTAATGCTATATACTAATTTTACCTGGTTTTTAAAGTTAGTGTAATGAATTCACGTAGTATGCATAATACTATTTGGGATTTAGCTTCTTTTGCTCTTTGTGTTTGTGTGATCAATAAATTTTGGAGGTAACCTACAACCCCACTGCAATTACAGTCTGAGTCTCTGCCCTTGGTGCACGTGGTAGAGAGAGCGGATCCTCACTCAGAAGGTCCAGGAACTGCTAACACTGGGATTTGTGTTGGGGCTGACCCTGAATGTGCCGTGGGCCATTGGAGGTACTAGGGCAGGGGGAGCATGAACTGCTATCACTGTGGTTTGCATCTGGGCTTTGCTTGTGCCCTGATCTTCTGGAGGTCACAGACACAGGTGGCCTGTGATCACAGCCAGCACAGCCCACAGGCTCCTGTGTATGCCCTGAGCTGCCTGGAGACACAGAATCAGATACTTCACAAACTATTGATCTTGCAGCTCATGTCTGGGTTCTGTCTATGCCTTGAACTGTCTGGGATCACAGGACTACAGATTAGTGATTGTGCCACCAGTACAACCTGCTTTGGGGTCATACACATGCCCTGAGCTGCAAGGGGACACTGGATCCGTCTGCCATCAGCTAATATCACAGTTTGCATCTGTGATCTGGGAGAACTAGATACACTTCACTATCTGCTGCAAGACCCCAGACTAAGCAGTGCATCTCAAGGGACACTGAGGGGAAGGCCTGACCACCAGGAAAATTAGGAACACTAGCAACCTTTGCTGAGCTACCAGAGAAGAAGGAGACTGAGTATTGTGCTTCTGGTATCAAACGTGACAAGGTGAAGGATTAAAACGTAATCTCCGAACACTACCCCATTCACGAAAAGTCCAGAAGACATCAACATAGGAAAATGTGGTAAACACACAACTGAAATTGATGAAATGATTGCAATGGAAGTAAAGAAACAACTACATCAGGCCATATAATAGATCAGGTCAGGAATAATCACTCAGGCAAAAAATGAAATAATAATAATGAAAGTATTGCTCAGCACATCTAGAGAAGAAATAGATAAAAAATAGATGAACATAAGCAACAGATGGAAATATAGGAATGAATTAGAATGCATGAAACAGACTTAAAGAGATTTCCAGAAAATCAAAACTTCCATTCAAAGCTTGCAAAACTGCTTGAATGAAGCCAAAGATAGAATTTCAGATCTTGAAGACAGCATGGCAGCTAGTGATAGGGAAAAGAAGCATCTCTTAAAATCAACAAGGATAGAGAAAAAATCAATTCAACAGCTAAAAGATGAGGTGAAGACAAATAATGTCAGACTAATAGGAGTGAATGAAACAGCAGGACGTGACACAAATGACATAAAAAGAATACTTCCAGAAATAACAGCAGAAAACTTCCCAAGCATGGAAACAGAAACTGAGATACAAGTAAATGAGGCATACAGAACTCCTACTAGTCATAACTATGATAAAACTACACCCAGACATATAATAATCAAGATCCCAGATCTCCAGCAAAAGAACAGAAGATTCAAAGCTGCTGGAGGAAAGAAACAGATCGCCTATAAAGGAAAGCCCAACAGAATCACAGCAGAATTCTCAAAACAAACAATCCAGTCGAGAAGAGCTAGGAGTGAAGTATTAGAGGTCCTAAGACAAAACAGCTTCCAACCAAGATTGATGCTTCCTGCCAAACTATACTTCAAATTTAACGGAGAGATAAAATATTTCCATGACAAAGAGCAACTGAAGAACTTCATGAGTGCCAAACCATACAAAAAGTACTAAAGGATACTTTAGACAGAGAAAAAAAATGACTGCAATTTCAAGAACAAAAATAGAAAGGAACCCTCCAGAAAAGCAAGCAATTAAACAGGTAGAAAGAGTAACAAACCAACAGCAAGTAAATAACATTACAAAGATAAGGCAGCACACATCAGTTATAATCGTAAATGTAAATGGCCTCAATTCACTAGTCAAAAGAAACAGACTGGCAGAATGGATTAAGAAGTAAAATCCAACAATATGCTATATATAGGAAACACATTTTATTCAAAAGGAAATACATAGACTGAAATGAAAAGCATGCAAAACAATTCTCAATGCAAGAGGAACCCAGAAAAAAGCAGGTGTAGCTAATTTGTTTGAAGACAATATAAAGTTCAAACCAAGAATGATCAAAAGAGATAAAGGCCACTACATTCTTGTTAGGGAAAAACTGCAAGAGAAAGAGATAACAATCATAAACATGTATATGGCAAATATCACAGCACCAAACTATATAAGACAAATATGAACAGATATGAAAAACAAATAGTAACACTATTGTAATAGGGGAACTCAACATCCCTTTCACACAAAGAGATAGGTCAACTGGAGAAAAAACCAGCAAAGAAATAACAGATCTGAACCAAATCTGTGAACAAGTGGACTTAGCAGATGTATAGAGTGTTATACCCCACAAAATCTGAATACACATTTTTCTCACCTGCACATGGGACTTTCTCTAAGATAGACAACATTCTAGCCCATAGAGCATACCTACATAGATGCGAAAGAACTGAAATTATCCCATGCCTATTATCTGACCACAGTGCAAAGAAATTGGAAATTAGTGACAAAAGGAACTTCAAAAACTCCATAAAAACTTAGAAATTAAATAACCTCCTGAACAACAAATGGGTCACAGAAAAAATTAAAGTAGAAATTAAAATATATCTACAAACAAATGAAGATATAGATACAACTTACTGGAATCTGTGGGATGCAATGAAAGCAGTTTTCGGGGGGAAATTGATAGTGGTGAACTAACACATAAGGAAA
The DNA here is from genome assembly GCA_004027595.1 of Dinomys branickii. NCBI lineage: Eukaryota > Metazoa > Chordata > Mammalia > Rodentia > Dinomyidae > Dinomys > Dinomys branickii. Next base: position 107,672 of record PVLD010004183.1, on the reverse strand, counting down.
ACAGAAAGAGAATAAATAAATAGCCTAATGCTGCACTTCAAACTTTAGAAAAAGAAAAAGTCAAGCCCAAAGATGGGAAGAGATTATAAAGATCAGAGCAGAAATTAATGCAACTGAGAAAACCCTACAAAAAATAAATGAATCAAGGAGTTAGTTTTTTTAAAAGAATAAATAAAATTTACAAACCCCCAGCCAACCTTATCAAAAAAAGAAAGGAAAAAACTCACATTCATGCAATAAGGAATAAAAAGGATGAAATCACTACAGATCCTACAGAAACTCAAAACATCATTAATACCTACTTTGAAAATCTTTATTCTGATAGGCTAGAAAACTCAGAAGAAACAGAAATTCCTAGAAATATATGAATTACCAAAGTTGAATCAAGAAGATATAAAAATCTTGAACAACCCAATATCAATTAATGAGATTGAAAATGTGATTAAAAACTTACTGACAAAGAAAAGCCCAGGCCCTGATGGATTCACAGCAGAATTTTACAAGAAATTCAGAGAAGATTTAATACCAACACTTCTCAAACTTTTCAAGGAAATTAAAAATTAAGCAATTCTCCCTAACTCATTTCTGGAGGCAATTATTATACTGATAGCAAAAAACCAGAGAACGACCCAACCAAGAAAGAGAACTACAGACAAATCTCCCTAATGAATATAGATGCAAAGATACTCAGTAAAATACTAGCAAATAGAATGCAGCAAATCATCAAGAAAATCGTATACCATGACCAAGTTGGATTCATTCCAGGAATGCAGGTATGGTTCAATATTTGCAAATCAATTAATGTTATACACTGTATTAATAGAGCCAAAGACAAAAACCACATGATCATCTCAATAGATGCAGAACAAGCTTTTAACAAAGTCCATCATGCATTCATGATAAAAACCCTACAGAAAATAGGAATAGATGGTCTTTACCTCAATCTGATCAAAGTCATCTATGACAAACCAATGGCAAACATCATACTAAATGGACAAAATCTGAAAGCTTTTCCTTTAAAATCAGGAACAAGACAAGGTTGCCCACTGTGACCACTCTTGTTCAACGTAGTTCTGGAAGCATTAACCAGAGCAATTAGACAAGAGAGAGAAATAAAAACAATAAGGATAGGAATGGAAGAATTTATCACTAATTGCAGATGACATGATACTTTACATGGAAGACTCCCAAAACTCCATGGGAAGACCCCTTGAATTAATTGACAAATTCAGCAGTGTACCTGGATACAAAGTCAACACCCAAAAATCAATAACATTGCTATACACAAACAACAAACAGACTGAGAGAGAAGTAAGGAAACCATACGTTTCACAATAGCATCCAAGAAATTGAAATATTTAGGAATCAATCTAACAAAAGTAGTAAAATATCAGGTCAACAAAAACTATAGTACTCTGAAAAAACAGATTGAAGAGGATTTTAATGAATGGGTAAATATTCCTTGCTCATGGATAGGAAGAACCAACATTGTGAAAATGGCCACACTACCAAAATTTTTGTACAGGTTCAATTCAATTCTCATTAAACTACCATTGAGATATCTCACAGATCTAGAGAAAATATTCCTTCAGTTCATCTGGAACCAGAAGAGACCCAGAATAGCAAAAGCAATCCTGGGCAACAAAGGCAAGTCAGGTGGAATCACAATCCCTGACCTGAAATTATACTACAAAGCTACTGTAATAAAATCAACCTGGTAGTGGCTAAAAACCAGACGAGATCAATGGAACAGACTGGAAGATGCAGCCACAACCACAAACATACTCACTCACCTAATCTTTGACAAAAGGGCTAAACAAACTCACTGCAAGAAAGATAGCCTCTTTAATGAACGGTGCTGGAAAAATTGGCTTGTCACATGCCAAAGACTGAAAATAGATCCAAATCTATCACCATGCACAAAACTAAAGTCAAAATGGTTCACAGATCTTTAAAACAGAAACCCTAAATCTATTGGAAGAGAAAGTAGGTAAAAATCTTGAAGTTATAGGGGTAGGCAGAGTATTCATGAACAGAAACCAAACTGCATGTGAAATACTTCAAAGAATCAACAACTGGGACCTCATCTTACTGAAATGTTTCTGCACATCTAAATAAATCACCAGCGGAGTATAAAGAAAACCGACAAACTGGGAAAAAGATTTAGCTGGCTGTCCCTTAGAGAAAGGTCTTGCATCTAAAACATAAAAAGAATTAAAAAACATACCCCCCCAAGTTCAAAGATCCAATCCCAAAATGGGTATCTGAGATTAACATACACTTCTCAGATAAAGAAATACAAATGGCAAATAGATATATGAGAAAATGTTCAACATCATTAGTCATTTGATAAATGCAAATTAAAACAACACTGAGATTTCATCTCACCCCAGTAAAAATGGCTAGCAGTAAGAAATCAACCAATAACAAATGCTTGCTAGGCTGTGGAGAAATAGGAACTTTTCTCCACTGCTGGTGGGAATGCGGACTGGTGAAACCACTGTGGAAATCAGTTTGCAGATTCCTCAGCAAAATAGGTCTAAAGTTCCCATTCAACCCAGCTAGTCTCCTTCTGGATATTTTCCCAGAAGATCTGAAAACATCATATCACAATGATATATGTGCACCCATGTTTACAGCAGCACAATTTGTAATTGCTAAACTGTGGGAGCAACCCAAGTGCCCATTCACTGAGGAATGGATTAAAAAATTGTGGTATTTTTATATAACGAAATATTACTCATCTATAAAGAAAGATCAACTCGAGGCTTTTACAGATAAATGGTCACAACTAGGGAACATACTCATAAGTGAAATAAATCAGACCTGCTTGTGTAAGCAATGTATTGTCTCACTAGTGTAAGAACCTGAAAGAGTGAATCAAAGTTAGAAATTATGAAGGACGTTGTGAAAGGAAAGGAACCTGCTCAAAAGCAGAGAGCAACTGGGGTTAGGGAAAAGAGAAAGGGAAGAAAGGGAAATTATGTATGTATGTATATGCGTATGTATAAAGAGAAACTATATATGTATGTATATAGAGGATAGCTAACATAGTTGAACTACTGACTTCTATCACTTTACTAAAAGGAACAGTTAATGATTAATTATTTGATCAGCCTTGCACGTCTCTATTTGTTTTCCTGAGGAACCACTTTGAAGATATCAATACATAATTCAACAACCATTGATAATTTCCTACTTCTTTGTCTGTAACTCTGTATTACTTCTATTGTTTTTATGCCATGTTGTAAATGGATGTCTGTCTGTTAATGTTTCCTTCTTTTATTTTAAAAATAAATTAAAAGGAATTTTGTTGCAGGTAGCTGGACTTCTCATTGATGTACATAATATTCCATTATATCAGTATACTACAGTTAATCATTTATCTTAGTGCTATAGATATTTGAGCTTCTAGTAATGGGCCAACTATATTCATTTTGATGTCTGTCTTTGATGGATAAATCTCTGCTTGGTACATGCATAGGAGTGGAACTTGGTTATACAATGTATGTATATTACAAGTTTTTATATCTTAAAGCCATTCTACTTTCAGGATCAAGCATAGCAGGATAAATGTGACCTCAGTCTGGAATCAGAGAATAGGTGGTGTTATGTAACTAGAGAAATATGTATCTAACTATAAACTGTGGAAAGAAAAGTCAGGTGTCAGGCTGAACATGTTAAGCATGGCAGGGTTAGCTGTTGGTTATCTATATTTGGTAATTAGTGAGTGGAGCATGACTTTGGGGAACTACTCAGCATTTCGGCATCTAGGCAAATGCATAATCAGAAGCAGGGAAACTATTCATTAATTCAAACAAACATGTATCGAATATCTTATATATGTCTGCTAGTATTAGCTTTCCTTTTGCTGGACGCAGTGGTTACAATTCACAACGTAGAGGAGGATAGATTTAGTTTAGCTCATGTTTCAGGGGGGTTCAGTCCATATTTGGCTGGCATCAAGGCACAAGCATCGTGATGGAATGGTGTGGGAGTAAAAGGCTTCTTAGTTCGTGGTCGCCAGGGAGAACAGAGAAAAGTACCAGAGAGGAGCAGATGAGGGACAACAGAAAATTGCGGAGACCACGAACCCATGACCCACCCAAGTACATCCAACAACATGCTTCGCTACTCTGCTGGGCAAGTTTTTATCCAATAAAGTTGACATATCAACATTAACAGTCATTACTGTTCCCATGTCAACTTCACACCCAGCTCATCTCCTTAAACTATGCTTAATCTCCAGAAAAGAACAATAGCAAGTGCAGAATTCCACTTAACAGAATACAATTACCCCCTGTACAACTTAAAGTACAAAAATCCTTTCCAAGTCTCAATAGTTCCATTATTTTTTGAAGTCCAAATCTCTTCTGAGATTTAAAGCAAACTCTTAGTTGGGAATCTCTGTAAAAATGAAAAAGAAATGATAAAATCTGAAGGTTCAATGGCACAGGGTAAACATTCTCTTTCCAAAGGGGAGGAATATGTGGATAGAAAATAATTGGGCCAAAAAACCTACAGAAAACCAGCAGGGTAAACACTAAATCCTACTGCTCTATGTCCAGGACCTGAGGCAATGGTGGTAAAGTATGAGTTACAAAAGGGATGGTTGGTCCCATCCCTGGGTCTTTCCAGTTGCAAACCACCAGGCATTTTTCTTGGGCTGGCTTCACTGATGGACTGTAGCTTTCCTTGGCTGACATTTCATATTCTTTGTATCTCTGAAATGTACACTTTGCTTCATTCTTACAGCTTCATGCACTGAGCTCTCAGGGTCTCCTTGTCTGGACTTCTAGGCTTTCCTTTGAAACCTTGGTGGAAGCCTCACTGACCTTACAACTTTTGCATTCTGCATGCCAATAAAAGTAGCACCATGGGAAAGATGCCAAGGTCTGCTGTCAGCAGAAGTAATCAGGCCCTTTGGACCATGGCTACAACAGACTATGAATACCTGAAAATGAATCCTGGTGAACCAATTCCTTAGAAGCCCTTTCTCATGCAGGGTTTTTCATGGTCTTCTGAAAGGAGATTGATACTTTTGCACCCTTGAGTCTGCAATAGATGAGATCTTTGATTCCTGAGACGCCCTCAATATCTTTCGTGTCATACCCGTATAAAGAACTGTTCTTGCATTTATTTTAATGGTACTAACCTCTTTAGCAGCGACACATCCTTTGGCCCCAAATTTACACATGGTTCCATCTGGGCTAGAATTTAAGTCTTTCAAGTTTTTCTGTTCTATCTTTTTCCCCAGTTCTGACTATAAATCTGGCTAAAAGCAGCCAGCAGTACCCATGTGATAGCCTGCATGTTGGGCTGCTTTGAAACTTTGTCTGGCACAATAATTAATCCAGCGCTGATATACCTGATCTCCTACAAAGTCTCTGGTATTGGAAAAAATGTAGACAATCCACAGAAGCATATAGTCCAAATGCCAACAGAGTGCTTTTTCCAAGTGAATCCTCTTGAGTCTGGGTTTTACCATTTTCCTGCCTACCAATAGTTTGGTCTTTTGAGCTCTGACCAGACCTACCCATCAGCTTCTGTTTTTAGCATTTTAAGACTTATCTCACCCACATGTCTAAACCTCTCCAAATTCTTTCAGGGAACCAGTTTTAAAGGCTTCTAAAGCACATAATCGGGTACAGCGGCAGGACTGACCCCACTTCTCCAGCTATGATTTTCTGTATTAGTCACCTTTCCAATTGTTGGCCACAATACCAAACACTCACAACTGAAGGAGGAAAGGTTTAATTTAGCTCATGGCTTTGGGATTCAATCCATTGTCACCTAACTCCAAGGCAGGAGCATCATGGTAGAAGGGCATGGACGAACAAAGGTATCTAGTTTCTGTTAGCCAGAGAGCAGAGCAGGGGAACAGTGCCAGGCAGGAACTGAGAGAAAATATATAATACCTAGTACCATGCTTCCAGGACCCACCCAGACACACCCAGGAGTGTGCTGTACTAATGTGCTAGGTATTTATTAATCCAGTGAATTGATACATTGGGACTAACAGTCACACAGTCATAAGGTAGATGCTTCTGGTACTACAGAGTTGTGCTCTCAAGAAACTTAGACTGTAGTTACAGAGATAGACCAAAACAAGGGGTCAGAGTGGAGACTACACCACAACCAGTTACTGACTGCACTGATGGTTAATAGCTTAATAAGAGCATTGCAGATTACCCAGGAGAAAACAGAAGAAGGAAATGTCATCAGGAAACATAGGACGAAGGTTGGGAGTGGGAAGGGGAGGAGTTGGGATGAAAGAGGTAGAAAAATGTGAGCTGAGACCTGAAGAGTGAGTAGAGCTGGGCATGGTGGTGCAGCCTGTAATCTGAGCACTCTGAGAGCCTGTGGAAGGCAGATCCCAAGTTCAAGATCAGCCTTGACTACATAGCGAGTGGTGGGCCAACCTGGGATATGGCAAGACTTTGTGTCTTGGTTACTTTCTTGTTGCTGAGACGAAATACCCCACACCCAAAATGAGGGAAGGAAAGTTTATTTAGCTTACAGCTTGAGGAGATTTCAGTCCATACTTGGCTGGTTCTGAGGCACAGGGGCACATGGCAGAGGGCAACCATTCATGGCGGTGGTACACAGCAAAGCAACAAGTGCAAGAAGGGAGGAATGGTGACCAGTTGCCTCTTTCTCTCCCTTACATATACAAGCTATCTGCCCTAGGGTGGATATAGCTCTCAAACACATATTCCCAGCAAACTATCCGCCTTAGGGCGGGCATAGCTCTCACATCCATAATCCCAGCACTGGATCATGGATCAGTCATAAACTCTAAAAGCCACCCTATATATAATGGCATGAGGATTTGGGGGGACATGCAGACACAAACCATAACACTTTACATTAAAAAAAACAAAGGAAGGAAGGAAAGAAGGAAAGGCTGGTTATGTCAGAGAATAACTGAAGCAGCATATCTGGAGTGGAATCTGTATTTTTAAGCTCTCCTAGTGCTTCCAGTTAAGAACCAGATCTATACCCATGGTTGCCAAAGTAGAGTACCCATAACTGGAACTAGCATACCATAAACAACTTGTGAGAAATGCACATTCTCAGCCCTTGTCCCCCCAAATCTCTGAATCAGAAACATTGAAGGTAGAACGTAGAAATCTGTGCTTTGACAAGCCCTGCTGGTGATTCTGATACCTGTTAATTTGAGAACAAGTGTCACAGTTGTCAGACTAGTGTGTATAAAAATCTGGAGGGCTTGGGAGGGGCACAGATGCCTGAGCAAAGGTCTGGAAACTGATTCACTAGGTCTGGTTAAGGGCTTAATGTAATCCAGACTTTAGAGTCTCTTGGGAATGGAATAGGTTATCTCCAAGAACATCTGTCTGAACTCTAAAACATAAACTAAGTTTTCTGCAACTTCTTTGTCGTTCTACTTTGTCACTCTACTTTTATTCCAGAATGCTGAAGATGAAATCAAATAGTGAGTAAGTCTTTCACTGGCTTCTTCTGTTCATCATAATGCTTTTAAGAGTCATTCAAGTTGTAGGGTCCCCTAAGTTTGTTCTTTTTTATTGCTGCCTAGTGCTCTATCGTTTGGATATACCACAGTTTGTTGCTCCATTCACCTGTCAATTGATATGAGGATTGTTTGTAGTTGTTGGTGGCTATAATTCATATGTCAGACCAATTGGGGTGAAGACAGAAAGCAAAAAGGTCACATGGGTGTCCTCACTCTGCAAGGGACCCAGATTCTCTGAGGGAGAACAAGATTCCCCTGCCTGAGAGTTTTAGGCTCCAGCAGTAATGAGAACTGCTGCTGTGGCTGTGAAGATGTTTTGGTGCTATAGTTCAAGGGGTAGAAAATGGAGACAAACCCAGATTTCTTTTTCTTTCTGCATATTAGGGAAATCATCTTCTTTTCCTTGAGTTGGAACTAGTATGCTTCTTCTAAGGCTCTCTCTGTTGGCACCAGTGTTCAGCTCTAGATTTCAGCTACACATCAGTGTAGGAAAAACTGGTAAACTCTTCCTTAGTTTGATAGAACATCCAGTCCTGGGCATCTTCCCCAATTTGCCTGCTGTTGGTTGCTGTTCAGAAAGTCCTCAAAAGTAGCTGTTCTGGGCATTCGGTCCCGTTTTCATAACTTTATTTAGTTACAAAGGTAAGTGAAATATACTAACACCTTCTGACTGGATCCAGAGCATTCTTTGAGTTTTAGATACTAAGTGTTATATTTTTAAATTCTAATCTGTTTCTTTTAAGAAACCTTGGTGATATTTAAAAATTATTTATATTTGTGGTTCCTTCTTTTCTTTCTTGAAATGATTATAAGTGTATATTTTATTTTAGTATCTGATAATGTGAGTATCTGAAATACTTGTGAATATTTATCTGCTTACTTCTTTCTGTTTTTGTAAGTGAATTCTTAATATAAAAATTTATTTCATGAACTATTACCAGCAGGAATTCTTTGAAGCTCAGGATGGGAGTGGATTATCCCTAGAATTAATTTTATTTGCTTCAACTGGTGCCTGGGGGTATTAGCAGAGTGGGACCAATTTAAACTAAATTCACAACTTGAAGCATTGTAGGCAGCCTGTGTAGTGTAAGCTGAAACAATGAGAATCACCTGAATTATAATGTGTGTGTGATAAATTCTGCTCATTTGTTTTTCTTTTTCTTGGCATCATATTCCAGGAAGGTAAAATTTCTTACAGTTCCCTGGAATATTCTTTTTCCTATTTCCCCATTTCCTTAAAAGATTTTTGGGTTCTTGGCTCTGTGAGATAGACTAGTATAAAACCTGAGTGTTCCTGAACTTGGTCTTTTGAGCTGAGCCAATGGTCAACTTCAATGGATTTAATGACTGTCTTATATTGAGCGGTTTTAGACCTCTACCTTTTATTCACTTAGGTATTAGATCCAATATTTCTTACTTTCTAGATTCTATTTGCATTTATCATTTTAAAGGATTTAATAACATTTTCGTTTTCAAAGAGAGGTCATTTAGGTTGCTTGTGTTCCTGCAAATGGAATATTTTCTCCATCAACTGTGTCATTGCAATGCTATTAGATTGTAATTAAAATGAGATATATTGACTACATACAGTATAAAATAGAAGGTTAGCAGACCAAAAGTATAATATAGTATTTTTATTGCACTGGCAGTTGGATATGAAGACATGCTGTCCCATATCTGGACCTCAGTTTCCTTATTTTGTTATATGACAAGGTTCATTTATCCTCTCCGATACTTTGAAAGTCTTTAATTTATTAGTAAGCTTTAGTTTGGATATAGTTACCAAGATTCCTTCCAACATAATTTCTGTTACCATTGCTGTGTTGAATGGTTCATGTTTAAGGTCTTTTTGAATTTTTTTCCCCATGTGGAAATCTGATCTTTAAGAATAAAATGACTTAGTATAACTAGATAGCATTATTCAGGCATGAGAGAGCGCCATCTTCTCAAGAACTTATCACTAGTATATCTAAAAGCAGTAGCACCATGCTGCAAATATACTTCACTATAAGAATTCTGCACTGAGGAGGTTATCAGCAGTCATGGGTATATTAATTGGTTCTGTTGAGTGTTGTGAACCTTTGCATCGGTAATACAATGGGATGGCACCATTTTTTGACAAACGAATTTTTTTCTATCCATCTGGTAAAATAAACCACTATTTAAAAAGTAGCAGTTGCATACCTGTGTGGTAAATGACATTGCTGTTGAAATGACACAGTATAGGATATTGTGTTGACTTTCTTTTAATCATACATGTTTGGGATCCTCTGAGGTAAACCTCTTCTGCATCCTTAATCAGAAGATGCTCATAGATGATCCAATCAAATAACATAGTAGCTTTTAAATAGTTATAGAGCTTTTCACCTTTTTCTTGAAACAAATATAGAATACCAGTATATAAAACATACTCAGTTAGTATTTTAACAGCGTGAATTGACAAACTCAAATTTTATGACCTTTCTGGTGTAATACTATTACATTAGCTCATCATCATGAAACATATTTCAAACTTTAAAGTTCTGAAATTAGGACTTCACTAGCTCACCAACTATAGTATTTACTTATTTTCTATTTTGTGAGATATTGTACTAAAGCACTGTATTTTCCATCTCTCTAGTTTAGAGACAAAAAAACCCCAGAAAGCCATAAAAGTAATAATTTTCTCAAAGAAGGAAGGTGAAAGGATATATATTGTGTAGCCACTGAGTGGTGGTGTTGAGAAATGTTCTAAAGACACAGCCAGATATACTCATTAAGTTTACCTGACTTTTGTGATATTATTGAAATTGATATCATTCCCATTGATACTATTGCCCCATATTATAGAGGAGAAAACTTAGGAACTATAAGACTGAAGGAGTAGGTAGCAGCCAAATAACAAAGGCCTTTTTAGACATGGTGATATCTTTGGCCATTGGTTTAAATAGGAATTATATGATCACATGTGCTTTAAATAGAGTGTTCTATGGATATTATATATATGACTTTACAAGCCAGAAAATTAGACATAGTGATGATGACATGATTGCCATTTTACAGAGAAGTAAACTGAGGCCCAAAGAGTTTAAATAGCTTGGCTTGCAGTAAGTGATGTTGAGGTTTAAACTTAGGACCGTACTTTATATCCAAGACCATAAAGAACTTGTCCCTGGTTCAATAAGCAGGGTTTAGTGGTCACTGAAGCAAGAGAAAAAGCCCAAGAAGAAGCCTGTGGCAGCTCCCTAAAATGATGCTAGGACTTACAGGATTTAGATTTGTTCTATGTGATTTGAAGAAGTGTCAAGGCCTGGTAGCTTTATTTTGTGATATCAGGCAATTCTATGATTGGGATTCATCCTAAATCTTACATTTATAAATAAATGAGAATGAGGTGAAGCAAGAGTAGTAAGTGGTTGAAAACAAAGCAACCATCATCAATATCCGGGCTAGAAGGAATGTCTGATATTGTTGTGGCTTGAAAATGCTCATTTTCGTCTGTGCTCAAACATGATGAGGGAGCTGTTTTTGTCTTGATCATTGCCTCAGAGCAGCTTCATCTGATGCTGACGTTCTATGGATTGTTTATGGCCCACAGGAGAACACCAGGCCTTGTTAGTGTTGAGTGTCAAGTGCCACGCCAGCCCTGTGCCATCAGGGGCCGCTTTCCTCTCTTTCACAACTTAGAGCCTTTCCCTAAATGCAATTGCTCTGACCTGTGTGGGGCTGGGCTGGGCTGAGCGGGAGCAAGAAAGAGAGGCAAGGAGTTAGCAGGTCTTTGCAGGAGGCCAAAAGGAGACAGACCTTGGTGGCTCCGTGATATGACTGAAGCAGGGTGCATGGGTGTGAGAGCTATTTAGAAGGTAGGCTTGAATGTGTGGGAATCATATATTCTCTAAGAGCCAGAGCTGTGATGCACTGACGTTGAGGGACAAAGCCATCTGAGAAAACACAAAATACCCATCAGACCATTGTTGTCATAGAACAATGAAGGGAAAAATTTTAGCAAATACTAATGTAGCTTTATCTTTTACATACCCACTCTTGGCCACTGAAAATCTGTGACTCCAAGAGTGGTTGAGATTTCTAAAAACACTCCTTAAGTCATAAGAGCCCCAGGTTATATAGATTGTTTTGCTTGATACTTGGAAAAATGTTTTTGCCAGCTATAGACCCCTTTATCATTACTGACAAAATCCTCTCATAGGTTAAGGATGAGCTTTTGTTTAGGAATTTACCTTATGTAGGATATGACTGGGAGAAAAGAGAAATGTTTTTAATTACGAATGTATTGGACCATAGAAGCTATGACTAATGCAGTTCTGTACTGTGTGGAGGGGGAAATCGTTCTAAAAGAACGTACCCATGTAACCAGCAAGTTCATTTATCTCCTTAGGCCTTTTCAGATTTAAGGTATCCCGCTGTTGAAGTCACTTCAATTCTTTTCACTTGACAGCCTGTTCTACGTTGCCCATTATTCCAAATGTTCAGGGAGGTATTTATTCCATAAACAGATGTAAAGAAGGGTAGTTAATGCTAAACTGGACTCCAGCTCCTTATTTATGAAAAGTAAACTTCCAGAGATTTCTAGTCTTGTCATGTTTCACACTGTCAGAAACTTGAATACCCCAGACTGAATTGCAGGGGCACAACCTTGTCAGAACTTCTTATTTTAGAACCTATTGAGGATTTTAGTATCTAAACTGTAGGAATTTGGACCATCTAAATTAAGATATAGGACAAAGAAATAAGGTAAACAGAACTCCAAATATTACTCTACTTTTGCTAAGATCAAGTAGTAAAGAACACACCCAATTTCTGCACGCAGGTAAACTTGTAATTCAGTCCTAGGATCAAGGAATATCACCTGCTCCAGTATATACCACAACTTCTTTTGTGTAGGGGAGACTTAAATGAAGGAGGCAAAGATGCTCAGAGCATTGTGATCAACATGAAGGGAGAGGTCAAGTAGAAGGCACTGCCCAGTAGTGGTTAAACTGGACAAAGTTGTGCGTTACTGAATTTGCATGTTGTCACCATCTAACTTGAAACACAGTATTCTAAGTCAAACTGAATTTAAGTATGAAAACCCAGCTCTCTTGCTACTGTTATAACTCAATGCATTGCAGATATTAAATAGTTTATATGGTAACTAGGGACTTTTAGGCAAATAACAGTGACAGTTCTTTCTGTGTATGACATTTTAGACTGTGGTTTTATTTGTCAAGAGCCAGTGTATTTGCCTTTTGGGGGTAGGAGATTATTGGTCCATGTAGACATTATCTTCCAGAAGTCAGCTGAAAACAATATTGTCTTCAGCTGAGCCTCACTGAGTATCACTTTGCTTTCCCTCCCTACCCCTCACAACTTCGTGTCTCTACCATGTGCCCTCAGAACTGGCTTATTTCTCCTTTGCAACATTTGTTGGTTGCATTCATTATGAGATGAATTATTTCACCTCTAGGCTCTAAATTCTTTGAGGGCTGTATCAATATTTGATATGTATCCTGTTTGATGTTTCTTCAGCGCCACCAGCACATTTTGTACTTGTAGGTGTTCAACAAAAATATTTGTTTGGTCTTATCTCTGATAGAGTAGCATTTAGCGTACTGTTTTAGATAGATTCTCTGCAAACTGATTCCGAGATCGTGATCTGCAAACAGAAAATTTACAACAGAATGCTCTCCAATGACGTTCCTGTCAGAAACTGAGGAGACAGAACTGGGTAGAAATAGCTGTTCTGAAGTGCAGTTGCAAAGGAGGCCCATCATACTTATTTTAAAGGAAGTCCAGGCCCTGGGATACCCATTCAGAGTTATTACAAAGTGAAATAAGGGGTGAGGTCTTTTGAAAACTCAGGAAAGCCAGCACTTGAGAGGAGGTGTGGTCCTATGGGGGGCAGGTTTCTGCAGTCAGAGGAAGTTTGCAGTTAGGGTTGTAGTTGTGCACTGACAGCAACCAATTTTCAGAGATGAAAGATAGGGACAAGAACCTGTGGCAGGCACCTGGGTGACAGCCTCAGTGCATTACATATCCTTCTCCAGATGAATTAGCCTGCAGTGAAAAAGTTGCAGAGACTGGAACTGAGATTTTCAAATTCTCAAGGTCTTTCCACTTTTAGTGACTCAAAGATATGATTTACCCATTAAATATGTTTATTTATGTTGATTGCCTAATGTGTCCTTAAATCATCACGAAAATGGAGTATTTATGATATCAAATTGGAAAGGCAGCTGTGCTTACCATTAAATCACTGATACACAGGGGAACAGCTGACTGAATTCCTTGCCAGAGGGTTGCAAGGTTGGAGAGTACCATGGAGGGCTTAAACAGCATTTGCTAGGTTCTAGGGACATATTGTTTCTTTTGTTTTTCTTTGTGAGATACAGTTACACTATGCAGTTCAGGCAGGGCTTGGACTCACTTTGGAGCCCAGGCTGGCCTCATACTTGCGGTAATCCTCCTGCCTCAGCCTCCTGGGTGCTCAGATTATAGGTGTGTGCCCCTGTAGGCACTATTCCAAGCCTTCTGCATACACCAACTATTCTCCTCAACAGTCCTACATGATAGGCATTTTCTTGATTTATAGATGTGGAAACTGAGGTGCAGATATTTAAATAATTTGTCCAATATAACACAGCAAGAAAAGAGATGGACCAGTTTGGACTCAGGAGAGTCTGGCTCCATTTGGAGAAAAATATACCTTTCTTTCTGATTTATTGTATACTTGGCTGTGTCAAGAACTATCCTAAGCATTAAGGTTGCCTTCTGTTTGTTTCACTATCATTTAGTTTCAGTATAATTCATTGAAGGATTTTCAAATATTATGCCCATTTTACAGAGCGAGAAACTGATGCCTAGGGGATTTATAGCTTGCCCCTATTCACCCAGTGAGCAAGTGATAACACTAGGATTTAACTTCAGATCTTACACCACACCCTGTATTTTTAGTTCTTGTCTCCAGAGTTCTAGTACATACATTTTGATAAAGGGGCCATAAAGTCCTCATGACAGCTTGTTCCAAGCTTTAGTAAGGCAAAATGAAGAAGAAGTTCGGGTAAGTGCAGTCGGAGGCTCCGGCAGGCTACCCTTGTTTTCATCTGTTACAGCCTGACTTTTCTGTAAGATGAAAAATTTCACAAGAAGGAAATGGATATTTATTGGTCTTTTAATGTGTGCATAATAACTTCATATATATTACTTTCATTAAGAAATGACATAAATTAGGTCTCACTTCATGAAAACACTGATTAAGTGTTTCCTTCACGGACATGAGTTATTCTCCTTACAGTGGGCTTCTGTTTTCAGTTGGGGTAGGAAGAAAAAGGATACATTCCACACTACAGAATAGCGCTTTTCTCCAAGATTTTGCAAACGGAGCCACAGAGGGATTGAAGGCTGAGTCTACCACTGTCAGCTTTATAACACTGGCCTTGCACCAACTCAGCCATTGAGTGATTTTGAGAAAATAAATGAACCTAAGGATCAAAACAAATTCCTCTCAAGATTCTGGTCAGACATCCTATAAATATTTTGATTTTCTTCTGAACTTCAGAACATGAGATTTGAGTATAGGATAAAGAAGTTGTGCTGTGCCGTAGTCTTCTCTTAGAGAGGGGTGAGGAGAAGAGCTTGTGCTCATTTCTGGCAGTGAGAGCAGGTGAACGTTTTCTGGAGACCTTCGTTGGGGTTTGGGGCAAGAAGGACCAGGTCAGTTACTTGTGTGTGGAAAGGGAAGCTGACAAGTTTGTTTACTGGGCTTGGCATGATTCGGTTTAGGGAATGTCTTTTATGCTGACATCAAACGGCAGTGATGTTTGATTTATGACAGTTATCAAATATAATGATATGGAATGAGACCAAATTACACCATAACAGCAATAAAAAGCTACCTGAAAGAAGAGATGCTTCCATGCATTTTGCTGTCGTTCAGGGAACTTGATTATGGGCATTTGAGGCTGACAATATCCCTGTGAAAGATCAGATTTTGTGATTTCTTCTAAATGAAAGATCAGGCAACCTGGACTGCTGTGGTCACAGAGCACTTGGATGATACCTGTTTCCTAGACAACAGCTGTCACCTGTGTGATCAACAGGGTTGATTGTCTTCCTGGGAGTCTAACCAATGTTAGGGAAGCAAAGTTTGCACGGGCTGGAATGAACCTGCTGGTATTAAGACAGAGTAGCTATTGTACAAAGGAGACTCCTCCAGCTCTGTTTTATCTGCTTGGGGGTTTCCTGACATGGACATTTGGAGAGTGATCCCATATATTTCATACAAGGTCTTTTATTCAATGCTTGGCCCAAGACATGCTTTGCCCATTTTAAACAAGAAAGCAAATAAACAAGAACAAACTGTAGGTAACGGAATTTTAAAATACTGTATGTGTTGTTTTTATGGTTGGACTGTTTTTATCCTTCTGATGTGATCAGGACAGAAGCTTCTACCTGATTTCAAACTTATTATATGGATCTAAACTAGCTTGTGACCTGTACGATAACCATACATCCTGCATATCTTCCTCTTGTGAAGCCTTCTTGAGAAATTTAAAAGCAATGTTTTCTAAAAAATACATTTTTTACCATAAAGAAAACCATGTTACTATTACCATAGGATTAGCATGTTTGCACACCACAGTAAGATTAGCACACGTTGTTTGTGCCAACTCCCCACAGCATAAAAGACAGACCCTCTGGCTGCTCTTAGGCTCTGGCTTCTGACTCATGCTGGTGGACTTTTCCCCAAGTATTGCTCTTTCTAAAGCTGGCACCAGAGCTCTGCAACTCTGGGACCACCACTCTGCACCTCTGGGAAGCCTTGTTTGGTTCCCTGGGTGGGCCTGTCTCTGGATAGCCCCTGTGAGCTACGGTGCTGCCTGTTGGGCCCCTGTGTTCTCCCAGTGTGCTGGCGGTTGGAGGAGAGGTCCTACATTGTTGGCACCTGCACCAGCTTTCAGGTGATCACATGGGTGAAGTTCCCTTTGTCTTGCTGTGAAAGTGGTAAATGCTGAATAAATCATTGCATTTGGAAAACTGTTCTACTGCTGGGATCTTTGGCAGACGTGCCTACTCTCTTGCCTCCTCTCAGCCCCAGGGCGGCCTAACGCAGAGGGCCTATGGGTCTTGAGAGTGGCATTCATATCTACTGCAACATTAAAAATTAATTTGTGGAAATACTAACCCCCAATGTGACGGTGGCACCTTTGGAAGGTGATTTGGATTAAAGCCCTTATAAAAGAGGCTCAAGAGAGACAGTTACGTTTTTCCATGCGAAGACACAGTGAGAAGGAGTCAACTATAAACCAAAAAACAGATCTTCATGAAACTTGGAGCCTGTACGTGCCTTGTCATTGGACCCCTCAACCTCCAGTATTGTGAGAAGTAAATTTCTCTTGCTTATAAGCCGCGTCGTTTGTAGGATTTTGTTATAGCAATCCAAGATAAATCTGTACTCCCTTTTAGGGCCAGCCTTGCACATAGTATATTAGAGATATGCATAAGCACTACATTACATACATCTGCTATCTCTGTTTAAGGGTATTTGGTTAGTTTTTTCGAGACAGGTAGTTCAAGCTGGCCTTGAACTGACTATATAGCCGACGCTGCCCTTGAATTCGTGGGAATTCTCCTACCTCAGACTCCCAAGGGCTGAAATTATAGTTGCATGCCAACACACCTAGCCAACTAAAACTGTTCCATACTTATTTGAACATAGAGAATTTTTACCCTACTGTGCTGTGAAGCTAACATGTTAAATATACAGTTTTCTCATTGCAGTAGGAATTGTGCCTCAGTAGCTGGCAGTGTAAGAGTAGAGGTGATTTCTTTGCACATGAATTTCTTTGTATATGTACAGTGAACAGTGTTCGTTCCACACATCTTGAAATCTGACTTCTTTTCAGAGCTGGAAGGATGCTTCCCCAAGCTCAAATGTGGTCACTATTCTGGCAGAAACATTGCCTGCATTGAGATTATTAGAGGTTCCCATAGCTGGAAACAGTTACCCAAGGCCAGGAACCTCTAGCTCACATGATTTTTATATGTTTTTTATGCTAAAAAAGGAAAATCCATATGGCCAGAGGAGATTACGGACAATGGAGATCAGTTTGTGTTCTATCTTTAGGTGTTGCAATGGACAGCAAAAGGATATAACAAGGAAGATGTCCAGGACTGTTTACTAAGACTCTGGAATTTTTGTCGTGGGTTTTGTTGGAGTGATGATTGATTTTCAGCATTAAGTTGACTGCATCATGGCATCTCAGGTAGCTGTGTAGCCTTAACTATTTTCAGAGTAACTATTGAACCTATTGTACTAAAAGGGAAACCCTTCTGGTTCAGCCTTTGATTGGAATGACTGAGCAGCTCCAGCTGTGTCTGTGAGATGCATCCAGTGGAGATTGGTGTGAACGTTCAAGTACTGAGTGGAGGATATCTACCCTCAAGGTGGACAGGCACAGTTCATTCAGCTAGGAGCCTAGATGGAATAGAGTTCCAGTTTCTCCAGCCCTTGGATTGCAGGATACGCAAGTCATCTCTGACTCAGAGTTATATGTTTGACTTCTCTGTTTCTGCGGTTTTTTAATTTGGACTAAATCACTTCATTTGCTTTGAGATTTTTCTACCTGTTTCTCATAGTCCACCCTAGACTATGGGACTTCTCAAGGTCCATAATCACCTAGCCAACTCCCCTAATCAATTCTCTCATATATTTTGCTTTGCAGGTTGAGTATTGCTTATTTGAAGTGCTTGAAACTGGATGTATTTGGGACATTTTCAGAGCTTTGAATATTTTCATATACACAATAGGATATCTTGGGGGAGATACTTAAGTCTGAACAAATAATTCATTTATGTTTCAAATACATCTTATACATATAACCTGAAAGTGATTTTATAAAATATCTTTAGTGTGCCTGCATTTTGAATGTGACTTATCCTATGAGGTAAGTTATGAAATTTCCCCATGTGGCATCATGTCAGGTGTCCAAAAGTCTTATTTTGGAATATTTTAGATTTGGAGTTTTGGGTTTGGGAACGCTTAACCTGTATATCCCCTGGGGTTTGCATCTCTGGAGAGAACTGGTTAAAACCCTGGTCAGGTCCTTTGAAGCTCAGTGGTAATCTAAGAGAACACAGAGACCTCCTGGCTGGCTGTGATATAGGAGTCCTTATTGTCCAAAATTCTATGTCATCAGCAATAGAAATCTTACATCTGCCTTAAAGGTTACTGCATAGGGTTGGCTAAGTTTTATATAGTTCTGAAGATAGTCTTTATCCCAGAATTTTATTGTAGTATCATATCCTAGTGTCAGGGCGCTACCTGTATTAATCTAGAAGTTTTATTTTTATGTAATAAAGGTTCAATTCAGACTGCCTTAAACCTGAATGAAGAATTTAGTGAATTCTATTCAGGGAAATTTAAGAATACTAGTTCATGTATAGTTACATTCAGAGGCATGGACAATTCCTTTGGTCTTTGGAGTTGTCACAGTCTTTCTATGTGTTTGTCTGTACCCTGTTCTCTCTTCCTTTCCCCACCACCACATCAGCTTTTCCTTCCTCTGAGCTGGTTTTCACCTCATTGTACCCTTTATAAGATGAAGAAAATGGCCTCTGGAAATTCCGGATTTGCATCTTTGCTGTGTGATAAAAAATTTAAAAATGCTCTTTGTTTCCTAACTTTTTTTAGGGAAGGTCTTTGAATAAGATTGTTGTCCTAGTTGGCTCTGCTCTAACAAAATGTCTGAATGTGGATAATTTTTATAAAGAACAGAAATTTATCTCTCATAGTTCTGGAGGCTGAGAAGTCCTGGATCAAAGCACTGGAAAGAGCGGCTGGTGAAGGACTGCTGAATCTTCTAAGATGGCTTCTCGGCACTGCAGCTACAAAGGGGATAAGTGCTGTGATTTCATATGGTGAGAGAGAGAGGACCAAGGGGGCCTTAAACTGCGTCCCTCCAGCCCTAATCCAGCATCCATTCAAGTCTTCACTATCATGATCTGATTGCCCAAAGGTCCCACCACCACAGTGTGGTATTGAGATTCAGTGGAATAGTCTCAGTGAATGGTGCGCCCATTGTTGACCTCCTCACCATAACCCTGACTGTGGAAACTGCTGAATGGCCAGGCCAAAGCCAGTCACATTCCTACTTCCTATCCTAGAGTTGGAGGAGCAGCTGAGGGAGTTCTTCCTTAAAGGAAAACTGAGGTGCTATGAACGGAAAAAAGAGCATTACTCTGGGAGGAGAACATTGAGAACAAGAGCAACAAAACAGATGTCTGTTAGTGAAAATGCTGTAATCACAAAAGGAGCAGAGTGGAAACAGCAGAAAGCATAAACAAGTGTCTTTAAAAATATTGCAATAAAATCATTTGTGGAATAGGCGTAAACAGGTTTTTGAGGTTTTTTTGTGAATCATGGTAACTTGTGGCTTACATTGCTTGGTCTTTATTTTTTCTTCCTTTCTCCACACCACAACAGAGGGTTTGCTCCTCTCTCCTTTGTCCTGTGACTCAGGACCCTGACTCCTATGCACTGCGTCTTTTGTACTTCTTTAATCTCGACTTCCATGTGGGTTTGAGCAATGGGAGTTAACAGGAGGATCAGGAGAATAGAATGAGAAGAGTTGGGGTATTTTCTGTCTCAATCAACTTTGTATCTGAGAGTCAGGTCAGCAGGGAGTGCAGTTTGTCCAGCTGAGTTCTGCAGGGACATCCTTCCTGAGAATCAGTAACAGTCCTCTTCCTGTCCTTCTAGCCTAGAGAAATGGTTATGATCACCTGGCTTCCTGCCATTGCTAATACTGGGGTAGTTCATCATGCCTTTTTGATTTCCATAGCCTTGTCTTCCCTCTGTAAACAGGTTTGTGTGTGTGTGTGTGTGTGTGTGTGTGTGTTTTGTACTGGGAATCAAACTCAGGGCCTTGCCCTTTCCAGACAGGAACTGGTACTGCTGAGCTCTGTCCCTGGCCCAATAGTCTCGTTTCTGCATTCTCTTTAGAAGTCCATCTACCTCTGTCTTCTTTCTTTCTAGTAGCAGATCTTAATCCAAAAACATTGCAGGAGTTAAAGCCCTGGAGATTTGTCTCCCCTCTCTTTCAGTATTAGTAGGTGTAAATATCTGGAACAATCTGAATTGTATTTATTAACTAAGGAAACAGGGAGAAAAGCCTTTTGGAGGAGGTCAGGCATGCAAAGATTGTCATAAAGATCCTATTCATAAGTAAGATGAAGAAAGAAGACCACATAAGTGCTCATTTGACAATGACAGGAGATCACATAATAGTTCATCCTGAAGTATCTATTCCAGATGCTGGATGTTAAGTGAAAAGTTGAGCTAATTATTTTTCTACTCCAACTGAAACCCTCATCAAAGTCATTTGTTCATGGTTCAGTTTTGTGACTCACTGTTTTCTGTGCCTATGTTATAAGACTGTCTGTTTTTGGAGGAAGCAGTAAGAGGAGGGGCTGAAAGTTCTGCATCGTGGGGTAGAGTTGAAGGTGGCACTCCTGAAAAAGAAAGGCAGAAAGGAAAATTCAATGCTGGAGTCTATGGAGAAGAGTACAGGGAATATATAAGAAGCCCACTAAGGACAGAATCAGTGAGCTTGAGGCCGTATGTGGCAGGATTTCCCTGTGAGCTCTTGTGGAAACTTGTGATTTGGCTTCAGCAGTAGATTTCTGATCCTCAGCTGGATGTGTGAACCAGCTGAGAGAATCTGAGCCCATTTAACACAGCAGGGTCCTTTGGGTCCTGCTCTTTAATCCACACCCATGTCAAGGGCACTGTTTGGAGGTTTGTTATGACTGCAGCCTTAGGAGAGCAATGTTTAGTGAGACACAGTTATAGGACGGGATGGAAAAACCCTAGCTAGGAGGCTGAAGGCGTTGGATCAGCTTGTTCAGTTTTTTTTTTTTTTTTTTTTTTCCGGGACCGGGGATCGAACTCAGGGCCCTAGTGCTTAGCGGCAAGCACTTGGCCCACTGAGCTGTACCTCCAGCCCAGCTTGTTCAGGTTTTAAATTTTGACTTATTTAGCTTTTGAACTGAGAATAAGTTACATGACTTGCTGCATCTGATTGTCCTTAACTATAAAATAGCAGTAATGCTACATATGCTCTTTTCTTCACTGGATGATCATAAGGCATAAAAATTACATTTGGAAAGAAAGACTTTATTTTAAAGCTTTCTGTTTTAAAAATAAATAGAATATACTTTTTGTTCTCGCATAGCACTTGTTTTGAGGGAAAAGTTACTCGTATATTCATACATATTTTTGCACAACAATATATTAAGCATATTACCAAGGCATGAATAAGTCTCTAGGGGAACTTGTCCTTCCCAGGGTGCACAGGAGCACTGACTAAAGGATAACAGAGAGGAGAGATGAAGAAAGACAGAAGATGGAACAGTCACATAGCAAGAGAGCAAAAGAAAAACAGCCATATGAGCAATTGTAACCTGTCAGGCCTGGCTGGCGAGCTGGTTTGATGCTGGCCCATGGAAAACCACACATACCATTGTGTTAAAATAGCAATGGAAAGCAGTGTCTGGGAGATTCAAGCAGCTTTGTTTAATACTAGCAAGCTGGCGATGGAATCGACATTACAACAGGTTCTTCCGTTTGGGGCTGTTGTGAACAGCTTTACTACAGAAACAGTTTTCATTCCAGTACCTTGATCCGGCCCATTTTACTTCCAGCTGGGAAGGGGCTGGAATTGAAGTGCACCTGCCCGCTGTATGTGTGTAGTTCAGCCGGATGAACTACAATTTTTCAAAGCATGCCCATTAGAATAGGAGTCCTCTGAGACAAACAATGAGAACAAGATAATATGATCACTTGTATTTGGGAAATTACTTCCCTTGTCTTCTTGAAGAATCATAATGTGATTAGCTCATTAAATTCTCTTACAAGTGTTACAAGAAAAAAATGATCTGTTTCATCTTTTTGATCCAATTTTTGTCTACTCTTATCTAATCATGGAACTACTTCAAAAAAGAAAACAAACTCATTTTTATATGTCTTGAAATTAACAACCCACAGAGCTCATTTAGGGTAGAGAGTGAAGGGAGATTCTGATAAAGGAATGACATGGATATAACAGTTTGTTTGTTTGTTTATTTATTTAGGTACCAGGAATTGAACTCATGACCTGGTGCTTGCAGGCAGGCACTGTGCCACTGAGTTATAACCCTGGTCATAACTGTGTCTTAGATTGATTATTCTAATGCTCAGTGTGGACAGAATGATTAGAAGGAGGAAATGAAAGCAGGAGGACCAATAAAATGATTCAATATAATGCTGATGATAGCATGCAATAAAAGGAATGCTGAAAAGAACCCAGTGTTAATCAACCACTCAGTATTTGATTGACTAAGAAATAGCATGCTGTGACTGAAAATATATAAGAATCACTTATTAAGAATATAACAACAATACTGACTGAGTGCATATCTTGTGCCAGGTTAGCTTCTAAATACTTGTAATTAATTAGCTAATAAATTTTTCCAAATCTCTATCAGAAGAATGCTTTCACTTTACGGGAAAAGAACGCTGAGTTAAATGGAGGCATAATTCTACACCAAAGATCTCAGTTAGTAGGTGTTGCAGACAGTGAACTGTAGGCCAGGGGCCAGATGTGGTCTATCACTTGGTTTGTATGGCTCAAGGACTAAGAATGATTCCTTATTTTTAACATTTTAAAATGGCTTAGAAAACAATCTGGAAAAGAGTAACATTTTTATAACACAGGAAAACTATTTGGAGTTCAAATTTATACTTGTTCATTCATATGTAGTCCTCGGATACTTTTGTATAACAATAGCAGAGTTCAGCACTTATGACAGAAACCTTACAACTCATCAAATTAAGAGTATTTATAGTCTTGCCCTTCATTGAAATAATTTGTGGGCATCTGAATAAACGGTGCAGTCAGAATCACATCTGAGATCCAAAGCTAAACCTGCTTCTTTGCCATTGGAGACCACCCCGAACCTAGAAAAGAATGTATAAGACCCTTCAAAGAGCACCACAGGAGCTCCCAGAAGAGTCAGTATAAGAAAATCATTGGTACAGTGTGGAAGTTGTCACAGTGGCCACAAAATACTGTACAGCAGGTTTATAGGATGTGGAAGCAGTGCTTGTGTTTGGTAGAGGATTCAGAATGTGTCAAAGTTTTATCAAGTATGGAAATGAGACATGAAATTCATGAAAATGCAAAGTTCTGTGACAAATGACATCATTGCATTGCACTTTCCCTGCAGCTCACTTTTACTTTTATGTACAGTATCCTTGATGCTCAGCTAAAGAGGATGCCTGAGAACTAGAAAAGACACCTGAGATGAAGAACCAGAATAGCTCACACGTGGGAATTTAATATCATGTTCTTGGGGAAAATAGGCTTCTTGTGTTAAAATAGCAATGGAAAGCAGTGTCTGGGAGATTCAAGCAGCTTTGTTTAATACTAGCAAGCTGGCGATGGAATCGACATTACAACAGGTTCTTCTGTTTGAGGCTGTTGTGAACAGCTTTACTACAGAAACAATTTTCATTCCAGTACCTTGATTGGACCCACTTTACTTGCAGCTGGGAAGGGGCTGGAATTGAAGTGCACCTACCCGCTGTTCTCCACTGACAGCAGACGTGGTCATTCTCCCCATGTTCTTTCAGGTCACTGAGGTGCTCCCAGAGACTGCTCCAAATCAGTAGCAGATGATAAACACATGGAAGCTGATGTATTTATTGCATTTATTATGATCTGTTGTAGAAAACACAGGATATCCAGCTTGCTATGCCATCACAATAATTGCTTATCTAAGAAATTATGCTCAAAGTGAAAGGAGAAATGAGATGAGATGGAAATCATGCTATGCCGATTCAAGAGCTTGTTGTGTCCTTTGCAACACAGGGACACATCAGTGTTGCGTTCTGTGCAGCCAAGATTGCCTTTAAAAAGTTCAAGGAGCTAGAAAGGGCTTTCTGCCAGTGGGCTGCCAAGTATTTCTAATGTGCCCACTTCATCTGTTTAGGCAACAAGGACATAAAATGCCCCAAATCCAACACAGCCCCTGCCTCCAGGAGTGTTGTGTGCAGTCTGCCAGCAGAGATGTCAACTACATGGTCACACAATCAAATATGAACCTGTGGCAAACTGTAGGTTACAGAGGTTCATATGGTGTGACCGCAGACAACAGGGGATTTGATACGGATAGACAGGATGAGCCCTGGAGATGGAGGGGTTCTCTGTGAGATTGTAAGATTTGCGTGACTCAGCTAAGAGGGACCCCAGGGCGGCTCTGTGGCTGCAGGCAGCTTTGCCTGGGCTAGGATTAGAAATGCTCGTGTGTTGGGAGCCGGTGTGAGGGCTTGCTGTTAGTCTCCTTGGAATCAGCCCCTCCCACCGTGTTACCAAGATGGCGCCTATATCCTGTTTTCTGGTTCTTGTTGCTGACTCTGTGTATACCATATATAGAGAGGTACCTGCTTACTCCGCCTTAAAACCAATCCTGGAGGCCCACGTAGCGTAGTATGATTTGCTAAC
>PVLD010004183.1:62586-82558 GCA_004027595.1 Dinomys branickii | reverse complement strand
CGCGGGTCGGGAGCGGCGCCGGACACTCGTGTGTATCCTTAGTCCACATGCCTGGCTGGACTCTATCATGTGCCTAATATAATTCATTTATATTTTAATTGACTAATTTGGCTCATCGAATCAGCAGATACTGAGATCTCTGTGATGTGTGGGAGTCCTGAGATAGTCACAACATCCCCAAAGATATCACTGATTGAGTTTTTACACGAAGACCTGTGTGTGATTTTCAGCTGTAATTTTTCTGAAGATTGTGGCTTGGACAAATATACTTCACTTTTCTGAGATGTAAGTCTCTAATCTATTTAAGAATAAAAGGCCTGGTGAGCTTGTGTAACCTGATTACTGTAAACAGTAAGTGAAATGTGGAAATGTGGAAGGTGTTCCTGGAACAAACTAATGATGTGATGAATTTTGTTGCATGAATAGTGGAGCAGGTCTTACACTAGTCCTGGGTTTGGAGACCTACCTGATCCATCTTAATGAATATACAGATCATAGCTTTCTTCAATTCTTTGCTTACCAATTCTTTTCCTTATTATATCAGGAACAAATATATCATCTGATTATCTCCAGCCATTTCTTTTCTGGCCAATGCATTATTATATTATTAAAGAGTCTTTATGTATGTCTAGCAACTGCAAAAGAATTGGTCCAACTAGGCTTTGGGGAGAAAAACCAAACAGATTTTTATTTTGTTATAATCTGTAAGTACTAAAATGGATTTATGATTAAGGAGCTCATGAAAGCTCCTAATTATTTTAAGTTAACTCCTGATACATACAATGTATGTATAGCCTGGCTGTCCTTCAATTTTATCTGCTATTTTGACTCTGATTCTACCCAAATAATATTCTTTAACATTGGCTATGACATCAACACTGTGCATAATAAGCCTGCAATGATTTGTTTTATTAGGAAATATGTTTGTGTGAGTGATGGAATTATGTATTTTGATATTTATTGCCTTTCAAACCAGAAATTATATTATCCAGGTGGTTAACTATAGATTACTGTATTGTGTTTCAGAGAATTCAGGAAAATAAAAAGACACAAGCATGGCTCCCAACTGTGATGGTGAAGTGATCAAGGAATCAGGACAGACAGGGCCTTTAGAACGTTGAAGACTTCTGTATTCAATGTCAGATTTCATTTGGTGGAATCATAGTGATACCAACCATGAACAAAAAGGCTTCTGTAAATTTAATTCTTCCTCTACTACCAGTCTGATTAGAAATTGACTACTTGTGATTAATAACTTACTTTTTGTTTTAAATGCTTAAGGATTGGGATCTATGGACATAGAAATGATCTGGTATCATATTTTTGAGTCCAGATAGTCAGAGTTTTTTGTCCTGTTGTGTACCTTAAATCCTCATTTTCTCTGTCTTAAAACCTTAAATTTTAGAAGAGTTATATGCCTTATTTCTACCAAATGGATACATAAAAGCAAACAATTACTGTATTTCCTCCTTTTGAATTATGTTGAGAACCAACCTGAAGAGCAATGATCTTATAGACTGTGTCTGAATTCACTTCTCTGCTCCATTACTTAGTAGCTGTACAACCTCACCCAAGTCAGTTTACCTCTCTGTTCCTATGTTTCTCTACTTTAAAGGGGAGGTAGTAATAGTACCTGTAATTAGAGGATTTTTACTATGTGTAATGCATCTCATGAGAAGAATGCTTGGAGCTTTATGGGATCTAATTAATGTAAGTATTACATTAGACATAATAACAAGACAGCCATCTTTCTTCTCTTTGGGATGAATAAACTGCACGAACCTCCTTTATACAACCTCTTATAGCATTTCGGGGGAGTTAAAACATAGAAGAAAGTAAGTAAATTTGCCCAAATAGAACTATTTATAGAGTCTCTTTAAAGATATGTATTCATTTCCTGAAATCTCAAAGAAAAGATTGGAAATGGAATCTCTGGGAGCAGGCTTTATGGACCATCATCTAGTTTTATGGACATTATCTAGGTTTAGGGAAAGATGGACTTAGTCCTGCTCTGATCTTGAATTCTCTAATTATATATTGTTGATTTATTCTGAAGCACCATTAAATTTTAGTGGCTAACCCATGGTTGCTTCAATATGACATGCTTCTCTACCTCTTTTCCACCAATTTGTCTATGATTTTTAATGGTTTATTTAGAGGCATGCAGTTACAATTCATTTTTTCCACAAACTTATATGGTAACTAAACAGATGTGCAATATAAAGAAACAAAATATACATCATGTATTTTTTTCTGGAATTCTTACTTGTTCATGACTTAACTCTTTCTTAACCTTGAGATAGTACCTTCTCCCATCTTCAGTTTCATGACACTATTCTTCCTAAATCTTAAAACAGTCGCCTCTCATTTTCTGAGATGTTTTCCTTCTTCTCCAACACACCCAAGGCAGTTACTGGCTGAAAGAAATAGAAGGACAGAGCCCTGAAGACGGACTCTCTTAAACCCAGCTACAAGATTCAGCACAAAGGGTATGATGGACAGGTAAGAGGCTGAGGTGGGAACATATGCAGCAGGGCACTAAGGAGCCCGGGTCTTCCCTAGTTCTTTGAGACAGGTACGTTCCTTTTGTTATCAGGTTAGAAGTTTCTCGGTGTGAATTTAACCTGGAACTCTGCAGCATATGTAAGAGCAAGGATCTCTGAGGTCATGAGGCCTGCAGTGGTACTAACAGGGCAAAATCATCTTTAGTTTAATTTTATTTTTTGCTGTAGGTTTAGTTCTTTTCCTCTTCATTGTCTGTCAGCATATGGCCTACATCATCAGGCATTTTGTTTACTGCTACATCCTGCGGAAAGTGGATGCTATTAGCATTTATTGGGAAAGGCCAAAGATGCCAACCTGGAGAGCAGAATGCCGGCTTCCACAAACACATCCCTTACTTTTCTACTGTAAATTTTTACTTTAGCATAATAGTAGTCAGCTGTGTCTCTCAGTACCTTTGCCTGAGGGATACAGAAAGCAACCTTCCTGTTTACCCACTTGGTATGATCAAAAGCAAGAATTGTGCACATGTATGAAAGTGTCAATCCAGAATTTTACCCACATGATGCTCTGTCAGACGGGTTTTGCATATGTTTACCTGAGTATTACAAAGGGTATAATACACCCAAACCACTCTAGAATTTGTTTCTAAAAAGGTTTCTTTCTATTTTTCTGAAAGAAATAGCCCAACTCAATACAGTGGCACATGACAAACTGACACAACGATGGGAAAACCAAAGAGAGGTAAGCTGTGCTATAAAAAAAAGAACAGGAAGCAAACGTGGGCGCTGTCAGTGTGGGCAGCACTTATGTACTGAACGTGTGAAAGCTGCCTTGGGTGTGATAACTGAAGCAAAGGTGATTTTGTTGTAGAGTTCTATTGGTATTTTCATTGTAGTTCACATAGGTTTTTATTTCTGAGGTTATATCTTAGGTTTTGTAAACAAGTACATAACTGATGTGAAAATTATATCTATTTAAAGCACTCATTACACATTTGATATTTTATTGTGTTGATATCTTATTTCCCTGCTAAGTGCACATGGTACAACATAGCAGGAAGCCCCTGACAAAACAGGAAGAGATGTGACAAGAATGGTCTGCCACCTAGGAAGGAAACTAAGCTCATGTGTGGTCAGTATGAGTGAGATGTGTGCATGGAATATAGTGTTGTCATGTGTGAAGACTGCATTAGGTGTGCTCATTGAAGTAAAGGTGGTTTCCTTGTAGGGTGATACTGGTATGTTCACTGCAGTTCATACAGGAATTTGTTCTTCTTTTTTAGACTTTGTACATCAAATACCAGTTAGTGTTGAAAAATTTTTATGCTTTTTTGTATAAACACTCAATAACTATTAAAAATGCAGTGCTCTATTTTTGTGATTTTTTCCTGTTATACACTCACTGTTTATATAATAAAACATATAAAATTAAAATTAATAATTCATCAATAGAAACATCTTAAAGAGTAAGTATGGGTTTAACACACCCATGTTTACGGCCTTTCCTGACAGAAAATGTGATATGTGCTGCAGGGTTAAGCATGTCACAATGCACAGGACAATGCTTGGTGACAAAAAATTATAGTATATAGCCCCAAATGTTGCTAGTGTCAAAGTTGAGGAACCCTGCTCAATATGACACATCTTTTCTGCCTCTGGATGTTGGTACAAGGTGTTTCTTCTGCCTGTACTATTCTCCTCTGCACCTCTTTCTTACTGACTCTGTGGGGTGCGGACTCCAAGTTGAATGCCCTCTCCTTAGATGCCTTCTCTAGCGACTCCAGTTAATATGAACTTCTCCCTCCTGCCTTCAGTTCCTCTCCATAAAACATGCCTCTTTTAATTTTTTCTGTGAATCTTGAATTGCTCAATAAAGACATTCATTTTATGAATCACACATTGGGCTTTTTACAAAGCAAGGAAATTACAAATATACTTGAATATTTACTGTCTTCTGTTTATTATGATTTCTGTAGAGAAACACTTTCAAATACCAACAAAAACCATTTTTACTTGTTGAAATGCAAAATCATTGTGTGGCAGTAATTAATTTTTTTGCTTTAACCTAATTAAATCTGTGCAAAGAATTAAGAAAGGGCTTTATCATCCACAGGAGAAGCAAGTTTCTCACACCTGACTTCAGTCACTCTGAGTAAGTACTTCATTAGGGCGAGGCAAGCCCAGTGACAGATCATTAATTTTCATGGATATAATCTGGGAACCCAAATGTTTATAGAAGGGGAGCCTGGCAAGAATGGCGTAAGTATATTAGCACTTATTAAAAATAAGTGGCAAGTCTATTTGCATGCTGCCTCAGTCATGCTATGAATTTAATGTAAAACCATAAAATATACAAGTCACAATGCAGTGAGGAAGGAAAAAAGGTACCATTGTATTCTTAAACAGTCTGGTTCTTTTACATTCATGAGTTTGAATTTTTTAGGGCTAATGGAAAGAAATAAAATGGGCCAAACCTAGAAAAGTTTGTACAGCAGGAAGAAATCTAAGACACTTAGGTGTCCCTAAGAGAGTGTGTACTACACCCCACTTAACTCTGAAGTTTAAAATATGTCTGTCTTAATGCTTCAAAGAGTCCTAGACACCAGAAAATGAAAGTAAAATTATAGGAAAATTCTGAACTTTTTCAAACTAACTTGACAGAAGAGATATTACAATTTCTGATTTTTTCTGTACTTAGAGGAATGCTATCAGTAACATACTAACATACTAATTTATTACTCTGAGATTATTGCATAAAATTAGAAAAAGCTGTTGCAAACTAGACTATCTTTCAAAGTTTAACTCAACTTAATAAAGAGGAATGTCCCCTTCTTGGAGAATGGAATCTTTCTTTTGTCTCATTTCCTCTCTGAGAACAAGCCAGGCACTCTGAGCTTCATTCTTTACTTTGTAACATACATATGGGGTGTGTGTGTGTGTGTGTGTGTGTTTGTGTGAGTGTGTGTGTGTGTGTGTGTGTGTTACAGCTGGATTAAGATTAAGATGTGTGCTGATTTGAAATCAATGCGATGGAAAGGCAACCCATTTTAGAATCTAAACTACATCGATATGTCAGGGATGCCCCTTAATAGCTGTGTTGACCAGTTTACTTTGTCTCCTAAAGGATCCATTTTGTTACCTAAAGAAAGGGCTCAATGCCTAAATAAGACTTTGTGTGATGTGTCTGGCCCGCACTAGCTGCTTAGTAAACAGTGATTCCTCTTCATGAACACTTGTCATATTAGCTTTTAAGGTTCACCTTGTAGAACTGAATCTTATTTGCCCTTGTTTTATGGTTTTATTTGGGTTTTGGCATTTTATTATCATAACTGTGTCTATTATAATTTAAAACAGGCTTTTTTTTAGCCAGAGGTGGTGGTGCACATTTATAATCCCAGAACACTTGTAATTCAAGAACTCTGGAGGCTAAAACAGGAAGATAGTGTTTGAGGTGAGTTTGGAATATACTGTGAGACCCTGACTCAAAAGCTAACTAACTAACTAACTAACTAACTGTAAAACAGATTTTTGAGTCAATCACTCAAACAGACTTTTGAGTCAATTTTGGGTGTGTTTTTCTTTTTCTCAAGACTTTCAAGTTTTATCCAGAAATTGGAAGTCTGGTTTGCCTTCATGTGCCTAATTACTTACTATTTGAACCCACTTGGTTTTGAGGGAAACTTTTTCTTCTGCATCTGAAGTACAAATAAATGGTCTAAATAAACACAATGGACTAAGTCCTTAAACTACACCTTTTCTTTATAAATCTGGAAAGTGTAGTGATTATAGATGTATTTACCAGGTAAGATGTCTATGCATTTTTAATGACAATTGAATGTCAGTTTGTATTGCTCACTCTCTCTACAAATTTGGCAAATAGAGAAGAAATGACTTCTGGAACTAGACATGGTGGCTTCTAGTTTTTTCTTTACATTCAAATAATCATCATGTTGGGAACTAAGCCACAGGAAGTGGGATAGTATAAATTAGATGCAGGAATCACAGATAGGATGTGTGGGAGTCAGTTTAATATAGTTTCAAATATTGTCTCTGATACTTAGCTGAATTAACTCAGGAAAATTTCTTGAGCTTATTGAATTCTAGCTTCTTTATGAGATAGCAGTAACAATAACTCCTCTTTCTAGAATTGTTATACCTATTCCATGGATCTTCACAGTATTTTAATAAGATAATGCAAGCAAAGCATTCCACATAGCACAGAGTAGATGGGTAGCACTTGCTAATAATGTGGTTATTCTTAGATTCAAGTAAGTTTACCTTCACAAGGGCTGCTTTGGGGTTGACTTTTACTCTTGTCACATCCAAAAGTTCTCCATTTCAACGAAGCCACCAATGTAAATTGTTTTTGAGATTTCTGGGTGGATTGGAAGGAGCAGGAAGAGATGTGAAAATTGCCATGTCAGTTTGGTTTTGGAAAGTTATGAGGTCATCTCACATTAGCTACATTTCTTAGCTTACTTAAACTAAGAGCCTGCCTTCATGATAGTTAAGTTCCACAGTGTGCTCATTTCATGATTTTTATTAGCTATCTTACTGAATGTACTGTTGAAATATTATGTTTATCTAAAAACATTTCATGCAAATAGTGTGGAACTGAAAAATACACTAACACTGTGAGACGCTTACAAAATGAGTGGGACAACTTCATCGGTGGCATTCAATCAAGAGTAAATTACATGACACTGTGCCTTCAGCACTCTGAACGTGTTGTCAACTTTCATCTCAACCAAAAACAACCTGTAATGGTTAATAATAATCTTCTTCTTCTCTTTAATTTTCCTCTACACTCCCTAGAGCCTCTGTAAGAGAGTTTTCTTGTTCAGTATATCTATTGATTCTTCAATCTGCTTGGGTCTTCCATATAGCTACCTCTTCCCCTTGATATTAAGTTTTCTCTTTTCTTTCAAAGAATACTTGTAAGATAACTATGTACAGCATCTTGGAATATAATGACAATGAGAAAATATCCTATTTTCCTGTCCACAGATTTTCTGATGCTTTAAAAAATTAGGCATCTTATTCAGGCCCTTGGCTAAGAATTCAGAGTTGAATAAGGTAGCTCACATCTTAACACATGCTTGTAAGTAGATGGACCTGATGGCACCATATTCTTACAACTTGTATTTATTTCCTAAAGCTGATATAAAAAGTACCATGAGTTGGGTGGCTTTAATCATACCTGATTATTGTCTGACAGTTCTGGAGGTAATATTGACAGGACTATCTTCTCTGTGAAGAAACTAAAGAAGGATTTGTTCTAGGCTTCTTCACCAGCTTCTGATAATAACATTTCCTCATCACAGCTTGCTGTGACAAATGGTTTGGATGTGGTTTGTCTCCACCAAAATTTATGATCAAATTTAATTCCCAATGTAATGATGTTGAAAGGCAGTTGAGCCTTTAGAAAATATGTCACTGGCATTCTGCCCTCTTGAATGAATTTATGTCTTTCTCAAAAGACCATTTTATATCTCTCAAAACTGGGTTATGTCTTCATGGATTAAACTGAGTCTCAGGATGGATTTGTTAGTACCAGAGAGTTTGTCACAAAACAAAGTTACCCTGGGTGTTTTGGCCTCTCCACTATTTGATGCCATCCTTGATGACGAGGTCTTCACTATAAGATGCCATTGCCATGCTCCTGAACCTCTAGACCAGTGAAACTTTTAGAAGTTTCAATGATAACAAACAGCCTGCGGCAGCATGCTTGCCACAGGTCAGCTACTGCTGCTGTAGACAAAGCGCAATAGACTCTTTTCTTTACAAATGGGCCATTTCAAGTATTTTGTTACACAATAAAAAGCTATAAGATACAACTTCATCTTTTCCTGGCCTTTCCCCGATGTGTGCTTCTGTTTCTTTGTATAAGGAGACCAGAAATATTGGATTCATGCTCATTGTCATGGCCTCATTTTAAAGTCCTCATATCCGTAAAGTTTCTACTTAGAATAAGGTCACAGTCTGCGATATTTTTGAGGAGGGGGTTAGAATTCCAATACATATGTTTTGGAAAACACAATTCAACTCGTGACACTTCCATCCCTTGCAAACATTGCAAATCCATTCTGTTATTCTATCTTCCTACAAAATCTACCGATGCACTCTTGAGCACGTGCCTGCAGTTGGTACACATATCGTTTCTGGGCAGAGGATCCCATAGGTTATATCTATCAGAGGCCTGGTCTTAGAGAACTAAGTGGTAGTTTAAATCCTGTGTTGCTGTGTTTCCTTTCATGCAGGGAAAGAAATGATTCAGAAAATCTGGATTCAACTCTGTTCTCTGAGTGACCAAATGGTTTACCTTTGCTGAGCCTCAGTTTCTGTTGCTGTAAAAAGTGGGTATTAAAACCCATTAAGAAAAATTTTTGCACAAATGATCTAGATTCCTCATATAAAATTGTAGCCGCTCAGCAGACAATTACATAATACAATTCTCCCTATGCTTCTCTGTGTTCAGTATTTACTCTTCTGGAGGAAGGGGAAGCATAAACTGTGGAAATAAAAAGTGTCACTCTGACTCAGAAACAGGAGAACCAAGAAACAGAGACTGATAACTAATTTTCCAGAAAAAAAATCCAGACTCATACAGTGCAATAGATTTTGCCTAAATATTTTAAGAGAAACAATTTATTTATTTTTGTTGTGCCATTTAATTGAGTATCTAATTATTAATAATAGGAAAATAATAAGTATTCTTGTGCAGAATTTATTTATAAAAGCCCAGCTGTTTGAGAAAATGGGTATAAGGTAGAGTTCTAAATCCACCTTTGGGTTTATTGTTACTTCACAAGACTTTAATGTTAACTCAAGAAGCAATTCTATTTTTAGCAGGTTCTATCTACCACTTTGTGGTCATTAACACAATTTGCACTTTATTCCTTATACCTGAATGAAAATACCTAAAATTTTTATAGTTTTAAAATTTTGCCTTGAAATAAACATTTGTAGATAAAGCAATGATATTCTTGTATCTATTGTTGGATGTGTCTAGCTCAATAGCCACTTTGAAAGACTTGACTGGGGTGTGTTAACTAACTTGTAAGTAGGAGCATGAATATGTGAGTTGTACTATTTTCTGACTTTCTTTTAGGTCCTTATGATTTCTCTGATAATCAGAAGCTTAATATAGTTGCGCCCGCAATTACAAACTTTGGAAAATGATGTTCATCTTGAAACCCTAAATAATCAACAGAGATCAGCTACCTCTTCCTTCCTTCATTACACTGACCTGTGAAAGCCAACAAATTAATTCTTTTACCCCTTGTCATCTCACCAACCTACATGAGACTTTGGGGTACATATAAATTCACCTTTTATGGAGTTTTCAGATATATTCAGCCTAAACCTGACAAAAAAAGGAATTCTACCTCAGATCTGTTGTTTAC
Organism: Dinomys branickii; assembly: GCA_004027595.1. Lineage (NCBI taxonomy): Eukaryota > Metazoa > Chordata > Mammalia > Rodentia > Dinomyidae > Dinomys > Dinomys branickii. The sequence continues at coordinate 72,648 of PVLD010004183.1, read as the reverse complement.
TTTTTTGAATGTCTTTAGAGCTGTGCTTTTGGAACGATCGATGGCAATTTGGAGGAAGGATGCACAGCTGTGTGGCCAACTGTGTTTTGATCTTGAATCTGAATGCCCCTCCAGGTTCCATCTGAGACTGACATTTAATTTGACCTTCTCAGGACAAGAGGTTAATTTCCAAAGTATTAGAATTATGGAGATTAATTTGTGAAGCTGCTTATAATTAAGATGCCTCTGGTTTGCATCTGGGCTGGAGACTGCAGACATTAATGATGATAATCCATTTTCTCCCAGGGATGACTGAGGTCTGCAGTTTCAAGCTCCACCAATTCCTTTGTGGATTGTGCTCTTTTCATTATGCTAGAGAAATAATCAGTGACTTCTGTAAACACAGGGGTGCTTCTCACCTGAGATGGAGAAAGTCATCCAAAGATTTTACTGAGGTGTAAGAAGAGTGTATTCTTTCTTCATATGTTAGCTGTAATAATTATGAAAAGAGCTGATAGTTGAACCAGAAGCCGTGCTAAACCCATGATATGACTTATTTCACTGAATCTTTCCAACAACCATGTACGATCGGCACTTTTACTATCTCTATACTGTGGATAACTTGGAATATCAAATAACTCTTGCAAGCTCACACAGGCGGTGCTTTGGCAGAACCAGACACTGACAAGGACTCTGGAGGAGCACGCTGTTCTTTCTCCTCAACAAAGCTTGAAACGAATGATAGTGCTTGGTGTACATGAATTGTGTTTGGAGTTATGTGTTTAAATTCTTTCTGCACAAGTGAAAATAACGTTCTCCTTTCACAAAGGAGGAAAGTGAAATCCAGGAAGGCAGAGACTTGATCAAGGCCAGTCGGCTGATGAATGCTAGACTGAAGATTCCAGTTATGGTAGTCTCTGTTCTTAACCCATCTACACTTGTTCTTTTCTGAATAGAAATGATTACTGAGGTCCTGTATAGAAAATGTATCTTGATACTGCATGGGGAGGAGAAATAGAACTAGATGCCAACTTTTATGGAGAGGGCTTTGCTTCAGTCTTTCTCAAGCCAATTGTATGTCAGATATAACTGAGAAAGCCACAGTCACAGAGCTGTTCTTTTAACTGCTCTGAGTTGGAACTTGAGCATGTACTATTTTTTAACTTTCCCAGGTAACTCTTCCGATGGGCATCTAGAATTGAGATTCACTGTTATAGGCAAGAAACTAAGCCATATAAAGAAATGTTGTAATAGAAGAAAATTACAAAATTATGTACCATGGCTAATGACTGATGATCTCTACAAGGACTGGTAAGTCAGGTGTCTCAAAACTGTCCTATTTCTCTCTCTCAAAACAATCAGAGACTTCCGAGTAGATTAGAGGGCGTTGATGCTGATTTCATTAGCTCGCTTCCTAGAATCCTATTAATTTGGTCTGGTGCCTTTGACTTCCAGTTACAAAATTCCAGTATTTTCACAGCTTGTGATTTACTGCTTAGCTATAGCACAAGTGACCATCAAATGAATGGCCTGTCATTTGGGCTGGCTACAGAGCCCTTTTCCTACTTAGGGCTTTCTTCAGCTCACTGTGTTCTGAGAGGCTTTTCATGTCTGATGGTCTGAGAAGAAGCCTTGTCTTCTTTCCTTTTCTCTTTTCTCTCCACTTCCCTCCATTGATATTTTATTTAAGAAATTATTCTGGAGAGGATATACATATCAGATAAAATGTAATAAATAAGAGTTCTGTTGAAATTCCTTGTTTTGCATCATGCACCAACAAAATTACACAATTGGGAATGCATATCCTTTGTCTTCCTGCTCATACAAAACGTATAGGTTTTAGAATTTTAATGTCTCAGTTCCTATTTTAAGAGATATTCATAGTATCTTCCACTTTTTTCAAGGTAGTGGGTTGTTACGGTTTGTGTCTAGATGTTTCATGTAAACATCATACAGTCAAAGGGCTTTTTCAGAGGTGGGTAAATCTAGTTTGTGTGATGCTGGGATTAAGTGTGTTTGATCAGTTCGGCACCTGACTGGTTCGGCAGCACCCTAATCTACATAGAGTATAAAAGGGGCAAAAATATGCTGTTAAGGTCGATTGCTAGTTTTGCTGCCTTCTTCCTACTATGAACTATTCTCCTCTGCAAAACCACTCTTCTCTGGAGCCAGCCAATTATGGACTAAAACCTCTCCAAACTGTGAGCTAAATAACCCTTTCCTCCTTTAACTTGTGTGTGTTAGGTATTTTGTCTCAGCAGTGAGAGAAAAGTAACTAAAACAATGGTGCTCTTAATGGTTTTGTTATGTGTAAAAATTTCCTTTTAGTATTATGTTATTATATAATATGGCATTGATTATTTTAACTAATATTTCTAGCAATTCAACAAATATTATCACTTTGAGAGGTCCAAGGGCTCACAAATAACAAAAAGATACTCTGGTTTCTCTTCAGATCATATAAATCTTTTGCCTTTTACAAATAACAAAAAGAAATAAATGTAGGTAAAACATGCTGATGTCAATTTATACTGAACATACTGAAGGGCAATTAATGTCATTTTTCTGAGTTTTTCATCTTGCCTTTTTCAGTTCCTCTCATTGTGCAATTTGCTTTTACACAAAAGGCAATTCTTTAACACTGCAATTGTGAAAAACACGTTGACCACACATTTTTGATTAGTCATTGTTCTGATTTTTCAATGTTAGAGCGTAACTGGGACAATAAGGGGAGACTTTCCAAAAACACTGCGAAGAGCTGATGTTCAGGGTCAGGGTGTGGAATTGGCTCACTATATGATCTTATTTCCCCACACTTCATTTCTTCATCAGTGGACTATTGGAAGAAGGCAAACAGTGAGTTAGGTTAGGTCAATGGTTTTTAGCTGATCCTAGTACTGGCTTATAACATGTTACCTGGAAATCTGTTCAAAATTTAAAAGCCCCCTCCCCTTCTGAATCAGAAAACTCTGGGGCTGGGACTCTAACAAACCTTGCAAGGGATTCTGACACGGGTTCTATTTTTATAATAACTAGGAAAAATTATATTTATGTCCTATCTATTGCTAAAATTTTAATAAGCTTTTAGTGAGTCTCAAATAATTAAAAGCTAATAAATATTTCAATTGTGCAGGAAATGTAGTGTTATTTAGATTGTCTAATAACATTTTCACTTGCTTATCATTGTAACTGATAAGAAATGGCAGTGAGTAGGAGTTCCAGTTGATAACGCCAGGTGAGCCAACTTAAAAATAAAACTCTAGAATGTTAGAAGTGGAGGGAATCTTAGAGTTACTTACATCAATTTTCTCTAGCTACCCTACACATTTGAGGAAATTGAGGCCCAGATGACTTTTTGACCTTGACATAATTGTTTAGATAAGGCAAAATGCTCAGAAAAGCTTGAGATCCAGGTTTGGAACAATCACTACATTTTACTATTTTGTGGCTTATAGGTAGTGCCAAAGAGCTGCTCAAGCAACTAAATTGATTTTACACCTATGTGCACACACAAAACAGCAATTAGGAAACAGTGTGTAGCAAATTTTGACGTGTATGAAATTGTAGAACCAATTACTTTTTACAATCCAGCTCATGACAGTTACTTCAAACACAGCAAAATTGGAAAGTGTTCCTTAAGGACATGTTTGATTGAATGCCAATGCATTTAAACTGCATTTCATTTTCTGGAGATCAGATTTGAGAGAGTGAGCTGGAAGAGTAGATTGAAAGAAGTTAATTTAAATTAAGGATTTGCTATTTTAAGGGTTGCTTCTTTTATAAAAACAGCAGAATGTGAGTGGGAGTGTCCAAGTAGTTAAACAGGCTCTGCTTTTTGGTGAGTCATCATGAAATGAATGTTACTGTAGGCATGCAGAGGTGCAAGAGGTAATTCTGCTTTCCTTGTTGTTGTTTACTACTTGTAGGATCTTGGGAAAAAAATCACAAAAAGTCCTGTAGATCCCAGTCAATCTATTTATGAAATGGGCATATTAATATTTAGTGCTTCTCAAAGCAAGGAGCAAGGAGCAAGACCCAGACGTACCATGAAAACCACAGACAGTCCGACAGACAAACTGACAGATAGACACACACACACACACACACACACACACACACACACACACACAAGAAATGAATGGGAAAAACTGTCAGTAGATTCATTCAGACAGCCTTACAAACAAAACATTGCTTTTGAGGTAGAAAGAATGTTTAAGATTTAGAAAGACCTAGGTACACATAAGTCAGTTTGTACCCTTTTGGTCTTCACAACCTTAGTGTTTGGGAAGAATTCATTAAAGTCAGACCATAACAAAGCGTGCAGCACAGTCCTGGCACACTTACTCCTTCCGCAGTGACATTAGTGGTCGCAGACAGCCTTCCTTCCAGGCTGCGTGCAGACGGCTGCTTCTGTCTGTGAAAGAGTACCTGTGACAGAACCTGGTGTCCTGCCATTAACAAATCAAAAAATCTGTATGAAATGCATAAAATAATAGCTTTTAAATATTGAGTGGTAGAAAACATGGGACTGTGATTCACACATGAGAGTGATATAGGAGAAATATAACTCTGACCTGTTAGATGTATTTTCTCCTTAAAAAATATATTAGAAATTACCTTTAGAAAATTACCTGGAGTACCTGGAATATCACCAGGTATGTAGAAATTAAGCACATACTTCTAAGCAACCTATGGTTCAAAGAAGAAGCACAAAGGAAACTTTTAAAAAATTAAAATAATATGAAATCACAAAATGCCATAATTTAGGGAATGTGTCCAAATCACTGCATAGAAATATGTCTATAGCAAATAAAGTGATAATTTATTTTTCTTACTAAGAATCGAGAGAAAAGATGACCAAAGTAAGCCCAAAGTCAGTGGAATAAAATGGTAAAGATAAGGAAAAACTCACTAACATGGAAAATAGCCTAACAGAGAAAACAAATGAAGCTAAAAGTTTGTTCTCTGGAAAGAGCAATAAACTGAAAACAAACCAACCCACAGCCACAGTGGTCAAGAAACAGAAAGAGAATATTGATAGGGCAAGAGACACGGTTTTTCTGTTTTCAACTCCTTATTAAGAGAAGTCACTGAAAATTCACTTAAGCTATAGTTCGCCCCAGTTGCCTTGGTTAGTTATCAACTCAGAGCACAGTCATAAAATGGGAACCAAACAAACAGGATAAATTGGAAGTGGGCTAAAAGTTACACTGCAGTGGTCTTTTGGAATTTGGTTGTCTGACCTGGGAGAAGTAAACTTTGTGATAATTGTGTAAAATTCTTGTAAGATTCCCCATAATGGGGTAATGGATACTATAGAAACCTAAAATGTACTTAAACTGAAGGTGAGACCCAGATTAGTGCAGACATCTCTGACTCCTGGTTAGAGACAGGCTGTCAGCAGCCTCCAATACAGCTTTGTTCATTCATGCCTTTTTGCTTTTCTTGTGAGTGCCCTTCTCGATGGACTTGCTTGACATATCAAATATAAATTATCTGTGTCAGGAATGAACTTGAGAATATCAGCACAAATTCTATAAAAGTAAAAGGATGATACACATCATGACTAATCAATTAATCATGAATAACTAATTTATATGTGTTCATAAGTTTAACAGCTTAGATGAAATGGGAAAAAATATCCTGCAAAACATATTTTTAAATAAAACCAACCCAAGAATAAACTGAATAGCCCAATTAAAGAGATTTGAGGGCAGTTTTGGAGGTACTACAGATCATTCACTGAAAGAAGCAGGTATGCAGTGCTAATAAGAGATTGGGGGATCAGAGGAAATCATCAGATTAGGCAAACACAAAAATATTGCTATTCAACAATGTAGGTAACACAACACACACTAGCACAAAGCACATGGCAGCTCAGTGTGGGAGGGGATTCTCTTCTTTGGTGGAGCAGTACGAGAAAATTTCAGCATACTCTTACGAATTCTGATCTTGATACTGGGCAGATATACATCATGAGCAGAAAGATGACCTGAGCTCAGCCAGGTGATTAGGTCTGGCAGTGCTAATTCCTGACTTTTCGCTGTGAACTTGGACAATGTTGGGACTGTGAGCCATCTCAGAAACTCCCTCTGACTTTGCCTTGGTAAGTTGCACAGGAGACAGATGTAGACAGAGGTAGCATGAGGAACAAGTTTGTGCAACTTTCTATGGCTATAAAGATGGTGGGGGAGAATGAAACGTCCCACATTTATTGTGTAACAGTCATTTCTTCTGAGGGAGACTGTGAGCACCATCCTATGGAATCAGCTGGGACTCAGAAAAATGATGACTGTGACACAGAGAACTAAAGGAGGAAATGCTACAGCAGTTGGCAAGTCTTGGCATAACTAGGTGGCATGAAACCTAGCCAGCAACAAGCGCATTCAGACAGGCAGACAGAAAGACTTCAAAACAAACGAAGAAATAAACACCCTCTTCCCCAAAGGCAATTTCAGTATTGTGATATGAAAACGATTCAGCCATGTGAGATTTTGTGATGGGAAGTGATCTGAAACTGGGAGTTAAGCTGTAGAGATCAGAAGCAGGCTGAGGGCTTAAAACTTTTCATATCATTGCAGAGCTTGTATTACCAACTTCCTCTGCTTCCCTTAGACGCATTCAAAAATAAACATAGGAGCATAGTTTGCTGATTTCCAGAACTTTGGCCCACAATCTGAACATTCTTACTCTCCATGTGAGTTGTAGTCTTGCAGAAAGTTCAATATTTTCCTGAGTTTTCATTCCTAGATATGGAAACAATTCAAACATTAAGTGTGATTGAGTTCCTATCACTGACAACTTTGTTCTAGTACACATCTATTAACAGTAGGTGTGGGGCTCAGCCTCTAGCCAACCTTAAATAGTTTCTTCTATATCAGTTAAATAACCCTTAGTTATTGTGGGATGATCAGGCCCTCTGTCTCCCAAGTGAGTGGACAGTGAAAGCTTAAATAAATGAGACAATGGAAATGATTTCAGGGCTCCAGGAGGGACTGACTCTCTTACAGTTTCAGTATTCTCTGAGTTTAGCCAAAGACTTCTCTGAGCAGCCCATATTTATTTAGTTTGCAAACAAGGGAGGAAGATACTCAAGAAATGGCAGGAATCTGGGCAGGACTTTTTCAAGCAATACATTATGTAAATTTAGGAGAGCTATGTTATATCCAGAAAGGCCTTCACCGCAGGAGTGAGGTGCCTGTAGCTGTAGTCTCCTTGTAGTTAAGTCGGGTTGAAGCCAAACATCTCAGCTGTGGCCTTATCTTGTCTTTTGAGGTGTCAGTTTCACAGACCAATACAGGCCTCAGGGTGACCAGGGACTCACAGAGGTTTGCTTACTATGAGTCCACTGCCTATCTTCAGACAAGGTACCTAAGCTTCAGACAACACACAAGTAAATATGGAAAGCCAGTTGGTTAATATTAAAACCAGCTCAGAGCCATGTTGTGGTGGTCTCCAACACCTCTACTTGGTCAGATTCTGGGTGGGGGAACATTAGATCCTGTACAAAGATTTCCTTTACAAATACCCCTACAAGGAAGAATATTAGGCTTAGTTGTGTGTGTGTGTGTGTGAGTGTTCATGCATGCATGCATGTGTGTATTTGAGTTTTGGCATATTTTCTCACATCAAGGGTTATTTATCAGGTTTGCTAAATTTTGTTTCTGTTAGTTCACTAACTTGATTCAATTTCTTTATTACTTCTCTCAGTGTTTGTTTACGTTTCTTTCCTCTTTCTTTCCTCTCTCATAAACTCTCATACCACTCATCTATCTATCTATCATCTATCTATTCCTTAATGCCATTTTTACTTTAATAGCTCAATGTAAACAACCTTAATTCCCTAATTAAAAGACAGACTGGCAGTTTGGACTAAAACCAAGACTCAACAATATGTTGCCTTCAAGAAGCACACCTCACGATGAAAGCCATATACCAACTCAAAATAAAAGGATGAAAAACGATACTATAAGCATCTAGATATAAAAGCAAGCAGAAATAGATATATTTCTATCTGACAAAGGAGATTTCAAATTAAAGTTGGTCAAAAGAGACAAAGTCAGCCATGACATATTGGTAAAATGAGCAATTCATCAAGAAAAGATAACAATTGCAAATATACCCACATCAAATGTCAATACAAAACTTCCAGGAAGATGGCAACTGGGTAGGCAGCAGAGAGAGAACCTCCCAAAGGATTACCACCCAGACAATGGAATATAGCAATATGAAGACAGAAAGGAGAGAGGTGTGTACCCTGAACCCAAGAAAGATCTGAAATGGGAACTGAAGCCCTAGGAAAGACCAAGCAAAACCTCTGGAGGAAAGGATCGGAGGGCTGCCACGGCACAGTCAGGGAGAAGAGAAGGAGAAAGAGGAAGCCACTGATTCAAGCACACTCTTGGCCCAAGCCCTCATTCCAGCAATCGCAGCTTCAGCTTCAGAGACCCACGCTCATGGAAGCCTCCCGACTTGGCCAGGGGAGAGCGGAGTTCCAAGAGCTGCTCCAGGTCTGGAGAGGAGAGGAGGCAGCCAGGAAAAGAGGCAATGGTGGTTGGGAACTGTTGTCAAATCCAGTGTGAGGATGAGAGGTTGCAACAGCCACTGAAGCGGAGTCCCCACCCTGCAGCAACCTTCCTAATCAGCACCTGCAGGCAAGGTGGAGCCAGAGCAGCCAGTACACATCCCACCATACCCAGCTCTATGCCTGCCTCGAGGCTATGGCCTCCTGCCTCTCCACTGTGTGGGTGGCTGCCAGTGGGGAGCGGTGGGGTGCATCGGCAGCGACATCAGAGCCACAGCAACTCCCAGGGATCCAGACAAGGAACAAATGGGAACTGGAGCACAACAGCAAGAGAGAGTTGCAGATGGAGGTGGCTCACACGACACCACGCCCTTCTCACTCCAACATCAAGCAGGAAGCATGAACTGAATTACTGGGCTTCAGCTCTCACCCCGAAGGCCCTCTGTGAGCACCTTGAGCCTTGGCGGCCTGCACAATCACCACCTGTTCCTGACAGCAATGGGACGAGTCCACAGGCTTCAGGATTCACCCCAAACTACTAATACGAGCAACAAGAGTGTCTCTATACTGCTTGCATATATGAACCTTGTATGAACCCATGGCAAGTGGGTAGGCAGCAGAGAGAGAACCTCCCGGAGGAATGCCACTCAGATATAGGAATATAGCAACATGTGAAGGACAGAAAAGAAAGAGGTGGATATCCTGAACTCGAGAAGGATCTGAAATGGGAACTGAAACCCTCGGAAAGACTAAGCAAAACCTCCTCTGGAGGAGGGGATCAGAGATCTGCCATGGCATAGTCGGAGGGAGATGAGACAGAGAGGGAGGAGGTCGCTGCTCCAAGCACACCCTTGGCCCATGCCCTCGTTTTGGCATTCACAGCTTCAGCTTCGGAGACCCATTGCCCAGCTGCAAGGGGTGGAGAACGGTAATGCTGGAGATCAGGAGGAGGTGGGAGGAGAAGAAAGGGCCTCTGGCATCAAGGAAATGGGACAGAGCCAAAAGGGTCACAGAGAGTGCCCCGATGGGGGCGCGTGCCCCGTGGCTGCTCCGCTGAGGGCCCTGTGACTGCTCCGCAGTGGGCCCTGCAGCTGTGCCGCAGTGGGCCCCGCGGCTGCTCCACAGTGGGCCCCGCGGCTGCTCCGCAGTGGGCCCCGCGGCTGCTCCGCAGTGGGCCCCGCGGCTGCTCTGCAGTGGGCCCCGCGGCTGCTCCGCAGTGGGCCCAGTGGCTGCTACGCTGATGGTCCCGCTCAGGGCACCTCATGGATGGGACCTGCCCCCACCCGTAGCTCGATGATAGGGTGGAGCCGGGCAGTCCGCTGTGAGCATATGTGCTTTCCCACCTCCAACCATGGCAGTCTGTATACACCCATGTATGTTATAGTATAGTCTGAGGCAGCTATATCTCTTCCCAAGGTGAGAGTCCAAGGATATAGATAAACCCAGGAGTACAGTTATTATCACAGGGAAGATGACTGATTGAGTGGTAGGGCAACGGAGATGAGGGAGGAGAAAAATTGAATGATCAAATGGGCCATCATCTGTGTAACTGAGTAACA